>PQWD01006456.1:0-61770 GCA_019425675.1 Leucinodes orbonalis | reverse complement strand
AGCTATAGACTCTATAGAATGCTAAAATCAATTCAATCACATGCTAAAGATACCTTACATTTTATTCTATAGGAAACAAATAAGTTACGTCTGGTAAATGACATCGCAACCCATGAACCAAAGGGACATAGAAATTCGCTAGAAACTTCTGGCTCATATTTGGAGGATACTTTCTATCCCCAAAGACTTTCATAGGTAACTGATTCACATATGTGCGTTTAAAATGTTAAAAAGAGTAGTTCCATACATTGAAATAAAAACACGTTACTGTTTCACAAATCCAAGTAAACCGTAATCAAGTTATTCTCAAATCAAAACTACTGCGGCGATAGAAAGGTGAGATTAGGATATCTAAGCACAAAAACTTTTGCCAAAGTGATTTTTAATTAAAGCGCCCCCGCATTAATATTCAACTTGGATCAGTACATTATTTGCAATCTACATAAGAACGTTAACTATAGCATTAATTTAGTGGCGAACTAGTTAAACGGTAGACATATTTCAAAAGCGGCTAGACGAAACTCTATTTTTGTGAGGTTGCTTGTAGCTTATTTTATGCACGATAAAAACTTTTTCCATATATAGACAGCCATGAAAGGTAAATTATTCACATTTGCTATGTAATAATATGAGGTTCATTACCTAACAAAAACTTTGATTAACAATAACATTTTGAACTTAGGTCCATAACAGTTCACTGCTGTAGAAGTCCTACCACAACATTTGTAATGGGTATTGGAAAAGCAGTATATAACTTCAAAATGTTAGTAATATTTAATATAAATTAAAAATAATATAGCGCTTCATTTTCTGCTGTATGTTTTGTCCTTTATTCGAAATTTTATTGCAATCGCGGGTAGAGTAGGTGTATGGCTTACAATAACGTCTTACAAAATATAAATTATATCCAGTAGCCTTTAAACAAAATTAAAGAGGTAAGGTTTACTTATCCTTGAGAACGAAAACAAACTCTGTTAACCAATAAATATTTTAATTATATAGCTAAATAGTAGATATTACAACAAACCTCTTTGACATTGCTAAAAAAGTCAAAGACGCTACACTAACGGTGCAAAAATCTCACACTATCGTTGAGGAGGCCCTGAATCCAGCAGTGGACTGTAACAAGCTGTTAAAATTAACTAACCCCAGGGAGGCATTATAGGCTGTTTCACTAATATTCTAGGTGTTAATAAAATAATATAGCTTGTAAAAAGGTTTGTCACAATAAACATCATTTTTGTTCCAGCATCAGAGTCCACATTCCCCACGAAATCCACACTCTGCACCATCACCACGTAAAGCACGTACCAGTCGTGCATCACGTGCCTGTCATCAAGGAGGTCCCGGTCCTCAAGGAGGTGCATGTGGTGAAACCGGTACCCGTCATCAAAACCGTCGGAGTGCCAGTGGTTCACACTGAAGTCATCGAGAAGCCGGTGTTCGTGCCAATCAAGGAACATCTGTCACTCTCACATTCATGGCATTGATGCTGATGCACTTGTGCCAGCAGGAACGATGAGAATCCACCCTTTTTAGTCTGAAGTAAGGTGCTTTTTGCCTTGCATATACTTGAGTTACCAAAGGCGTTAAGACCCTTTATTCGAATAGTCACAATTAGTTTTATTAACTTCGTAGTACTTAAATGTTGTTGATTCTTGTAAAAGCTTTAATTTGTTGTGTATATTTTTGCAACATAAAACTAATCCCAGTCAAATGCCTTTAATACTCGTATGCAAATACATCTGTTTGTAAAATATCTTCCTATATGTTATTCACATAACGAAAAACCCTAAACGTCATACTGTTTTAGCATTGTTGTGAAATTGTTGAAAAGTATAAAACTAAGAGTTGTAAATATACATCACATTCAAGGTATTTCTTTAGTTTACTTGATGTTTTATTTCCAAGCGATTAACTTTAAGAAATCTTTTTTAGTGAACTGAACTTTGGGTTACCAGAAGAATGTGAATTTTCGCGTGTTAAAAGACAGCACAGAACTTCTGTATTATGCGGTTTTACACGTGTTTTACAAATAATCTCCTTAAGTGTTATAAACTATAACTAAGTTCTTATGATGTGTAGATGAGAACATCTCAACTTTGTCAAATGTGACACTGAAAGAGTATGTTCAAATAGACATTTTTATACTCCATCGTGTTTTTTTTGTGTTTCAATAATTCTAAGACAAATATAAGAGTAAGAAAATTCCTAACAATACTTAAAAGATATCGCAACATGCTTATTACATTCACTATCTTTAGGTTTACGATAGATAGATAATACTTCTTAATATTTATGTCACCATAGGAAGCTATATTCACATGTAACACATTTACATCACCCATCAGCTCTGAAAGTTTTATTATTACCTGTAATAAAAGAAAACAATTTATTAATTTGTGTTAACACGTGCAGAAGATATAATCATTTTACAACACAAAGCGAACGAGGGCGTCCAGGGTGTTTAGTGGTAGTAGATAAAAAGTTAGCCGAGAAAGAAGAAAGCTCAAGACAGAGAAAACTAAAAAGAGAAAAAAAGACAAGGGCAAATAGTTTATCGTCATCTTTAACCTCAGAAGATTTTATCGAAACGCAAGAAAATCCCAAACAACCTGTCCAACTTTTCCAAGCTCTGACGAAAGCCTTATGGACCTTTATTTGCTCTATTACGGGGAGACCTCATTAATAAAGACGAAGTCCGCCGTCGTGAATTGCTGAACAAGGGCCTCCCACAATGAGGATCCCGATCCTGGTCTTGAGCAGTCTGCATCCAACTTCCACCAGCCACCCTCCTCAAATCGTCGGTCACCGCCAGATGCTGCGCTTGACTACCTACTTTTATTATTTTCCATCAACACTGCTTCTGTCATGGTGAAACGTATCTCGGGTGAGTGTACTGACCGTCCCGTTTACTTATGACATAAAAAAATCTATAGTGAAAAATATAACTTTCCTTTATAAAAATAATACTTCACACCACTTAAGAAATAAAAAGTATTATCTGATAACATGGCTGATTTTTTTTACTCGTCATCAGCTCATTATGAGTCCCCACCGACGGGCACGAGCCTACTCGTTAAGGATGTTTTGGATTTAGCCGTCCATGCGTCCAGTGAGGTTTCCTCACAATGTTTTCCTTCACCGTTCAAAGACATTGGTGCGTGGTGGGATTTCAACTTGAGCCCTCCAGATCAGAAGGCAACTGTCTGCACTAATGAGCCACCGACGCTCTCAGTCAAGTCTACAAGTCAAGTTAACCTTTTATAACTATCTCCAACCCTGCTAAGCGTGAAGCCTGAGCCAAAACCTTACTTACTTGGACAAAAAGCCCTGAGTCCATCAGTGGACTTTTTGAGTGTATTGAAGTTATTCAATGTTATATGTAGATGCCAAGTTTTTATAACACAAGCCTACGAGATAAATAAAATGCATAGGCAGTTTAAGAAAATAAACTCAGAAGGTATATTTAACTCTGTTAAGCTATCACCTAATCAAATTATTAAACGGCATTGTCGCAATGTCACTTCGTAAGGACAAGGTCGAAGGATCTTCCATTTAAAAGTGCCTTCTAAGACTTTGAACTATAACAAAAGTCATACAACTTTGTTCAACTGAAGTTTGCAGGTTTTGGGTAAAAATAATCACGATAAAACAACACTTATTTGTTTATTATTTACATATTTATTTCATTACAAAATTCACGTGACTCTCAGTTCCCCAACATATCATTACGCTTCACAGTTAAAACAAATACACAATTATAACCTTTACCATACCATAATAATGTTAAGTTGAATAAAAAACATTATTAAAAATAAAATATTTATTTAATAACAAAAACATTGGTTTCCTAAAAGTTATCAATCAATATATAACTATTCTAACTTTATTATTATTTAAGGAAAATATAAATGACAATGGTTTAAAAATTCTCGTTGCCTTAATTAACAAATATTTAAATATACGCAGAAATGTATTCAGACAAATAATAACATCATGACAATATTTTATTTGAACATACGTGTGGTAAAAATAGTAGGAGACATTGTAACAATTAATTTTTATTTACTTACTTCATATCAATAATCTTAAATCAATTAATCTTATTATTATGAGTACATAATTTTTAAGATGCAATGCAATATTATAGACCCCACAGAGCACATCAAAGAGAATGGACAATTCATGCAATATATGTTCAAAAAATATATTATATATATAGTACAGTAAAGACGTCTGGCGTTGGTTGTTATCGCGTATACATTGATCGCGGTCGCTATCACCGATCGCCAGTCATTGTGCGCCCGTCAAACTTGCCCGACAGTTTGTTTGCATGTCCAAACAGATGACAATAATTGGCTAACTGACCGACAGTTACACCGGTGGTGATTTACAGTTAGTGATCATATATAAATTATGAATATTATTTTGTATCACTACACATTTGACGACCCGTGTGGTGTAAATAATGTAATGTTGAGACGTCGGCATGGGTTCCGGGTTGTTAGAATCGTAGTCGATAAAGCTATAGTAATATATTTTCGAAATTATATGTACGTACATATATTATCTGACGCTCTTACAGTGAAGGAAAACACCGTGAGGAAACCTGCGTACGCCTGCGAATAAATTCAAAGGTTGTGCGTGAAGTTAGCCAATCCGCACTGGGCCCGCGTGGACAACTACGGACTAAACAAGTATACACCCTATAAGGGTAGGCTCATGCCCCTCGGTGGGGATAAGCAAATGATGATGATGAACGCTAAAGTATTATGTATTAAATTATTTATGATAACTTCTGACATTGTTATTGGGTCCGCGTTATTGATTATCAAATCAATCCATTCTCGTCCTGTGAAATAGGAGTGTTTTGCACTTATGTATTTCGGTAAAAGAACAATGTAGCTAGTAAAATTACCGGCTATGAGATACCTAACATCTGTCCTCTAGGGTGACGGACGATGGTCAGTGTTGTCAGAAAATTGACTGCTTACTGTTATTAATTTTCTTCAACACTGCATCTGTCATGGCAGCTATCACTTACCACCAGGTGAGCGCACTAACCGTCCCGTTCAGTTATGATATATATTTTTTAATCTTCCCATAGCCATGGTATGCGGTTGAGACGTCGACTGCAACACCGAGGGTTCTGGATTCGATCCCCGGGCAGTACAAACATTTGTGTGCATGAACATGTCTGATTGTAATGATCTGGGAGTTTTCTATTTGTATGTATTTACAAAAAACATGTATAAAAGTATGTTTACCCGTTGTTTAGTACCCATAATACAGGCTACACGCTTAACTTGTGGCTAGATTGCGCTGTGTGAATGTCAGTGGATATTTACAATTATAATTAATTATTATTATAGACTGGTTAATGATAAAACTGAGAACTTGTACGTAACAAAATCATACGATTAGTTAAGGTAATTATTGAAATACAGTCTAGTATCTTAATATAAAAAAACAAGTACAACAAAGTCATAGATACATATTAATTCCCGTAAAATGAACTAGACAATAAACTTTTCAGTTTAAAAACGCGCTAAAACGACACAAAAGGCTCGTCAGCTACCACCCGTCACATTACGCACGCGACTATTTTCCACTCACTCATACGCTGTTCACAGCCAGTGCTGCCCAATTAACTCTTTTGTACTCACATACTTTGCTACTGATAATTATTACACTCATGAACACGGCCCTTGACGAGTCGATAACGCTCTCAACAAAACTGAGATGGCAATTTAAAAGCCAATTTAATCCACGAATTATTTGCATAAAACAATGGAACACCATGTCCAATTTATTTATCTTTGCGGTTTATCGTGTTTAATGAGTAATGACAATGAGCTTATGCGCGTCCATTCCGCTAAATAAAACGTAATAACATTGTCTTATTTTCATACACGTAAGGTTCATGTTACTTTGTGAATGAGAGCTAGATTCCAAATAGGTTTAGGACTATTACGGCGATGAATCTAAACCACTAATTCCCGTGGTTACATTTGGTTAGATTAGCAGATACATAGCTGTGTAATGGTATTAGGGAAAGTGCGATCTGAAACCTAAAAGGGGAATTAATGTGCAGGTTTACCTGCCCATACGTTTGAGTTAGTATTTTCTTTGTGTATGTTACAGTACAGGAACATTCAATTCGGTATTCTCCACCATTCGCAATAAAATACCAAACCTTATTTTCATAAAAGTGCACTTTATTTTACATGTCGTTTCATTGATCACTTTTGTTTATTTGCAATATTGTATTTTTAAATACACTGAAACCAATAAATATGATGATAGTGAGCAATGACGTCACGTTTCAATAATCTCATACAAAATATATGGAAACGTTCCTTTTTGACAGTTCATAAAAAGTGCGTCAACGATTAGTGGTGTCAAATACCCAATTATTTGTAAATATTTATGTTAATGGTAGAGAAAAATATATAGAGCTTATAATACGTGTGAAGCATATTTTATATTTTTACCTACTTTTTACATTTCACATATATTTTTGAAAATGCATTCTAAACGCTTATGTAATGGGGCTTATAAATATTAGAGGTAATATCTATTCTTAAAGCAAGTAATCGTAAGCAGGTGGAATAATATATCAAAACATCTGTCGTCATAGATATTTGTTTACTGCACACCGTCAGGATTTGAGAGACAAAATGTAAAATATAAAATATGTTAACCATTTGTCATTTTTACGTTAAGTACTCTTCTTATAAGTGCTACAAACTCAGCTACAAGCCCAATAACACAATGAGTAAGAACTATACAGAAATACATGACGACATAATTTTGAGAGCTCCAACAAAACCCAAGTATGATCCAAGACGTTCCCTTCACTCTGCCCCCTGTCGTTTGCTTGCAATGACGTAATCTTTAAAGAAGATAACTAATCTCCCTAATTGATCTTTTTCCTTGATGAGTTAAACAAATGAGAGGAGAGGGCTGGCTGTGCGATGATGGGCATTAATATCTTGAATTTAGGGTGGATTTTAGGGTGTAAATATAAGGTTGTGTTTTGTTTGTTGCGAATTAGCATTAGCGGAATGCGGATTACGTTTACCTCCTTGTTAAAATAAGTCTCTGATTGTTCGTGTTTACTGTCGTGATTACGTTTGCCTGTGATTCTCCATGTGCTTATGCATTGCAAGAATTGGTAGTGCATATATTACTTTGCTGCTCAGTATCGAGTCTACCTACCTAGTCATTATAAGCTAATAATTTTGTAATGAAAAAGAACCTCTTTTTACTGTGGCAAAGATAAGCTAATAATCTTACTAATAAAAGGTCAAGTTGAGAGGAGTCACGTCTTAGTGCAGACGGCTAACGCAACTAGATTATCTGCGACAGAGAGCGCATCCGGTGCACAGCTATGCAGTATTCGGTAACTGCAGTAACTGCAACGGACAGCGTCTACGGCCAACTTGAAACTGGCTGAGAACGTCTCAGGGGAACTTGAGATGTCTAATTTGCGTCGATTAAGTGTTGTTTTTGATGAGGCATTCAAATAAGTATATAGATAAATAAAGGATTTATTTGCAAAATGTATCATTCAAGAACTACAAAAACAATACTCATACACCACCGATAAGATAATTTTAGTTAAAATAAAGTAGGGGAATATCATACACAGTTACACAAAAAGGGACATTTAACTCAAGATACTTTTGTAAAATATATAATTGACGTCACAATTGTTTATTTGTAAAAGAAGGTTCTCACAAGTGAGACTGGAAGTTATTGAAGACTATGTTCAGCAGTGGGTATGATACGGCTGATATTATATTATCATATAATTGATAAACATGGAACCAACAACAGGGCTGGTGCGGCGTGTGAAGTGACTGAAAAAGGCAAAGCGTGGAAATACAGGGGTCTAGGCTCTGAATTTGTCTCATTCAGTGTCGAGACCCTTGGTCTGTGAAGCCCTAGCGCTATTAGGCTTTTTAAAGAAATTTCGAAACGATTAGTCGACATCACTGGAGACCGGAGATTTAGCAGCTACTTCGGTCAAAGAATTAGTTTAGCGACTCAAAGGGATAACGCTGCCAGTATCTTCGGAATTTTACCTAAGGGGAGTTCTTTTTATTATTTTATTTAGTTCTAATATTTTATTTTAAAAGTTTTTAGTTGATATTAGTGTTATAGTGTCTTTATATTGTAAGTTTGTTAAGTTTCTATGGAATAAAAATATTTTTTTAACAAATGTTCACCAGTCAGAAATATAGGTTGGTCAATTTTCTTGTAGATTCGTTTGTCTGCTGCACAATAGATTGTAATTATATCATGCTGTGTGCACTATGTATACATTGCTCTCTAGATATTTATCTAAAATATTATTTTATTTAACTGTCTGTGAACTTTGTATAAATTAATAAATCTTAAATTAAAAAAATAAATCAACCCATATGTATCGAACTCTGCGCATCGGGTTTTTATTTGCGGCGCATATGTTTATTTGTCTGCGAAAACAAATTTTCCGCTCTGGTGTTCCGGGCAGAGAAATTACCGGCCTGCATAATTGGTTATCGCGTTGTATAATTTAAAATTTTCGTCGACGCCATTGCTTTCCGGATATCACGTCGTGCTACGTCGATGGTCGCATGATTTCACTTCATTAATAACGCAATTTCGGACTATTCCGCCTGGCTTGTGATTTTATATTTCTTTCACGACGAGGTTGAATGGCTGATGGAAGTTATGTCCAAGCCTGTGCTTGTATGTGTGATAGAAAGATAGAAAGTTGGCTCCTTGTAATTCAAAATGTTTTTTTATTTACATTCACATAGGTTAACCCTTTGACCGTCAATGACGCCTTAATGCGCCAGACACAATTATTTTGGCATCACATTTAAATTATTTAAACTTTAATTTGCAAAACTGCTCCCATATCAGCTAGACTTGTCGTGGTAGTTTGTAATTAAGACTACATGTTTGTATCTCTATCAAATGTACCTACATTGTCTATTATCTACATATCTGGTTAAATAGTCTGACATGGTAGAAAAAATATATTTTTTACATCCAAGTGAGGTAGATACAATTAGAAATGTCAATATAAAACTCAACTACAGGATCAAATCAAGTTATAATATGTAAGCCTTATAAATGTTTAATATTGAACTAATGACCGGAGCTTAAGTCCACCCCATTACTTTAAGCCAATAAATACTTCTACTTATAATATTTCAACAACCATTTTAATGGACGGTAAATATTCGAAGATATTTAAATAAAATATACGTTGGTAAATTCAAAAACAATAGGCTTCGAAAGCGATTGGTATTCTAAATGTTGGAAAGTTTCAGTGGAATTAATAAGTAAGTAGTTCTTGAAAACATTTGGAATAATTTTGGACACACAATAAGCCTCGCATGGCAAATTAGTAATATATTATTTAACGGTAAATTTTATATTTTTATTTTTAAATTTTTATTTTTTACTTTGTTTATAAACTTCTTTGTTAGAACATTTTTTTTTATCCTTTATAGGCAGACATTTGACCGCCATCTCACCTGATGGTAAGTGATGATGCGGCCGAAAATGGATCATGTCTGCCTAGAAACAGCCTGTTCACTCTTGCCTTGAAGACGGCCAGGTTGTAATGATCGGGGAACACATAAGGAGGCAAAGAATTCCATCCCTTTGCGGTGCGCATAAGGAACGAGGCACCAAAGCGGGCTGTGCGGATGTGTGGAATGTCTACCACGTAAGGATGGAACGCTCGCCTCCGTCTTGTTTCCCGATGGTTAAAAGGGGCTGGTGGAATTAACGCGTGTAATTCCATCGCACACTCACCGAAATGTAGCCTGTAAAAAACCGACAGCCGTGCAACTCTACGACGATGCTCGAGGCTTTGCAGCTTAGCGTCAGTCAGAGTAGGGTCGCCAATGAGCCGCTCAGCACGCCGCTCAATCGAGTCCAAAGCAGCCAGTTGGTATTTGGCTGATCCATCCCATAGGTGGCATCAGTATTCCATACAAGATCGGACTTGGGCTTGATATAATGCTAGAAGCTGTCCTGGGGTGAAATACCGCCTAACCTTGGAAAGGATCCCAACCTTTTTTGCTGCATCCCTTTGCTTTGGACTCGATATATTGGCCGAAGTTGAGATTGGCAGTGAGATGAACACCAAGAAGCTCTAGGCTATCAGTCACTGCGACAGGTACATTCCGGAAAGTCGGAGCAAGCTCGAATTTGCTCCGTTTCGTGGAGAACAGACACGCCTGTGTTTTGAACGTCACCATTAGCATCACCCCAAGAGGAGACTGCTTGAAGGGACGCATCCACACGGCTTACCATGGCCTCTCGACAAGACTGGGTTTCTTCCTTACTGGCCCTTGCATCCGATAAATATCTATCCGTAACTGTGCTGTCGTCTGCATACCCAATGATACCGGGCATAAGCAGATCATTTATGTGCAGCAAAAATAGAGTTGCGGACAGGACCGATCCCTGAGGAACGCCGGCGTCAATAGGCTGGAGGTCAGAACAGTAGCCATCAATGACTACTCGTATTGACCGGTCACTCAGGAAATCCGATATCCAGGTGCAAAGGCCATCAGGAATACCAAACGAAGGAAGCTTGCTTATAAGGCTAGCGTGCCAAACTCTGTCAAAAGCCTTAGAGATATCGAGTGACACGGCAAGAGCTTCACCGTGTCTCTCGATGGTCTCACTCCATAAGTGTGTGGCATATACAAGAAGGTCCCCAGTTGACCGGCCTCGGCGAAATCCGTATTGACGGTCACTGAGGAGATCGTTACCTTCCAGGTAAGCCAGGAGTTTATTGTTAAGTGCACGCTCCATAGTCTTACAGAGTATGGAGGTGACTGAAATGGGTCGATAATTGACAGGGTCGGCTCGACTACCTTTTTTAGGCACAGGCTTAAATATATATGATATTATATTATTATGTATACGATATTATTTTCATCATCAGCCTATAACGCCCTACTGCAGGGCACAGGCCATAGAGCTCTGTGATAGAGTATTTGGTTCGAATTTCAAATCAGTCACTTTTTTAAATCGCAATTGGTATTTGATTGATAAATGATAAGCAATGTTCAGGCTAGTAGCGGTCGTATCATAATTTATGTGCATATAATATCATAATCATATCAATTACTTATAATTAATAATATTCATTGATATGTATAAAGAATAATCCTGTATTTAATTAATAGTGTGTATATATGATAGTAATTTAATAACATTTACTAGATATCTTGTAAACAACTGTCGCTATTATTGTTGTGTGCAATTGCATAGAATTACCAAAACCTTTTCAAATTTTCAAAATCATGTTGTATCCGTTTTTATGATACAATGTAACTTATACTGCAGCCATCCCAAATATAAGTGAGGGACACTTTTATTTATAATAAGGTTTTATTAAATTCGATTTATAAAATAAATGTGTGTTTTACAAAGATTGTGAATAATAATTGAAATAAAACCTACCTATCTTTTTAAAGTGTGACCAAATGACAGATGCTAAAAAAATATAAAAGTAGGTTTAATATGTTCGGAATTAATCGCGAATTTACATTCCAACTCAAGATTTTTAGATATATAGGTGTATAATTAAGATGCTTTTTTCAATACAAACATTATTCGAAAACCATAACTACCACACATGAACATGCTATTGGTATTATTCCTCAATCATCCAGCAGTGGTTACCATCTAAATCGGTTTGTGGCCGATATGGTACATTACCAGCATTAATGGTCCTAACATAAACCCGAACCAGACCATTATAACGGGCAATATGCACATTACTGACCACACTGCCACCGCTGTTTGCCCAATGCCTTAATGTATCAACTGCATTACTATAGCATTTTATATATGACCTCTTTTAAAAGTAACGGAACGTTTTTGACTTAATGGTAAATGATCGCTCTCCACGTTCTCCATGCATGTCACATGCAATTTTGAAAGAAACCAATAACTTGAAGAGTAAGCTTTTTGGACAACACGGACCTGTGACCGTTAGTTATTAGTCGACTTATAACTATGATTATATCGACAGTTTGCAAATGTATAGGTACTTATAGATCAAGAAAATTATTATTTTACCGTTCAAATTCCAATAATGATCATTATATTGATCGTCACTTTGTGTAGAACATCTTTGTCATCTGAATGATGCATTAATCTCACCCGCAGCTCAGATCATCCAACACGCATTGGACCAGTGCAGAAAGTCACGTGCCAAAACAATTAAGTCATTAAGTGTTGATAATAAAAGATTTTATAACCGAAGACATTAAAAAAATGCGCCTCTTTGTTATAAAATGCTAACCCTTGGTAACTATGTGTAACAAACAGTAACTTGTCTTTATCGGCATTGCCCTCACAAAACGAAAAGAGTATCTGATAATAATGAATAAACGGTATCAAGACTAAGAAAGTGGGGAATCTAGGAGATATAAGGCGCTATAAAAATGGTCTCCGACGAAGGGATGGCCCAATTTGGCTTATTTAACTGCCATCCAGAGACAAGATAGGGCCTCCACGGAGTTATTAGTCCTTAACAAGATTGGTGGTTATTTTTCTTCCCTGTTATTTGTTGCTTGTCCGTATTCTTACTGTTTTGTTGCCGGGGCTGCCGGTTTTAAAGACTGTCGTTATTTGAGATTAAACGTACATACAGACAATCCGGTCAATATTAAACTTGTTATTAAAATTGTTGTGGTTAATAGACCTTTGTATTCAGTAGTGACGTGAACTACTTTAGTCTAGGTACAATCAAACGATAGCGCGTCTTGCCTCAATCAAAGCATTATAACTTACGGATTATGCTTACTATATCAGCGCTATAGCAAAGCTTATGTCAAGCTTAAGCTGACGCGGAATCCTTTCACCTTTATTAAATGTTCATATTATTTTTTAGAAATACTTATACTTTTAATAAGTGTTATTAATTTGATTTTTTGTTTTTTTTGTAATTCTTATAAATTATTTTGGACTATCATTTTTTTTGTTGTGACCCATTGCCATAGAAAACATCAAGACAAAAAAGACATATGCACGTATACAGGCGAATCTAACACTGTTTTTAGTGTCATAACCGATCTTCATTGTCTTGTGTTCTAAGCGTCGAGTTGAGATCGCTTAATCCAAAGGTCATATCATCAAACTATCCCACACAATGATAGTCACTCTTTCCAAACATTCCTACTACTTCAATCATAACAAAGCCCATTGCTGGACAAAGGGTTTTCCCCATGACTTTCACAATTGGAAAAGTTTCAAACCGGAAATGAACGCACTAGTTTAACGAATGCTAGCGTGTCGCTCAATCTTCCTCTACCCTAAATATTCTAGTGACTTTAATTTAAAGAAAATCCCTGTTTGTAAAAGTGTTGGGAACAAAACAATCGTCACCCTCCACTACACAGTACAATCGCAAACACAGGTGTACCGACGTTATAAATGGTGTAGCTTAATTTATTCCGTAGTAAGCGACCGGGTGGGGCACGTGGGTCGACGACCCGTTAATTTTGTTAGTATTTGTATATACTATGAGTACAAAAATGTTATGTTTGGATTCTGAATGTAATTATTGACTTAAATCTTAATATAAATCAGGCGTACCGTGTTGGATGGCTTTATGCAAACAATAACCTTAATTTAATTTCTCCTGCCACCACTTGAAATTTAACATGGCTAAATGAGACAGACTGGTGATATTATTGAATACACTGACATATGGCTAAAGTCACTTACTAACGTCACGATCCAACTTTGTGATTCTTGGTGTAGTAAAGGTGACACTCTCCGCTTCACCTGACACCTGAAATACCTAACTTTATTGAAAATATAGTCCCGGAGTGATACCTTCTTCAAAAAAGAGCGTATTCCCATTTATTTAAAAGACCGACAACGAAAATTTCAGTGCCCTCTGGTATTGCAAACGTACATGGGCGGAGGTGTCATTTACCACAAGATAAGACGTTTGCGCATTTACCCGATACAGCATAAAAAATATTACTCTGGCCCTGTCTTGCAAAACCGTAACTCTCCCAGACTCAGACCAACTGAACCGCGTCAGAAACCAAATCTTATATTGAAATTAAACGGACACAATATCGATGAATTCTTGCTTCAAATAGGTACTTTCTGAGGTGGTAAATTATTGAACGCTACTCTACAGTGGGGTTCAAACAAAAGTAATAAAACATTAAAGAAGACTTTATTATGATATTTATTCTGGATTAAAATAATTTGTTTTTACTTAAGTTATCTAAGTTCGCTGCGTTTAATTATTCCTTTACTGTGAACAAAATTAAAACATGAATATTTTTACAACTGTCCTAAAAAAACAAATCTTCATAAGAACTTAGTTGAAAGAGACATATAAATTATTTCATTTCTAAAAATTGGATCTTCTAAAAATTTTCCATGAGCCTTAAGCCAAGCGGTTCATGATTAATAAGACTCGGTCTAGACCATTTTTTTCTAGACCCCCAAAGGTTTGACACTGTATCTAAGTAAAGTCTAGCTAAAGGAATCATTAATATTTTAGTACTAATCGTTCAAGTGGGATGCTTAGGGTTGTCGTCGCTCTGAATGAATTTCCAGACTTTGATTAGATATTTTTGTACCATAATATGGTAGTTGTGTTTGAATAATAATACCAGGGCTAATAATAACACAATATTGGCCATCCCTCTTTCCGAAGTTGCCGTAAGAGGCGACTTAGCAATTACCACATTTGGTAGAGAACGTGCAACACAAGCGCTCTCTCACACCTACATAACTAGCTCATATTTGTACATTAGTGGTATATTTGACTGCCTACGTGATCTAATGAGCACAGGGTCCGGGCTGCGTAACCTGGAGGTCGGGAGTTTTTGAATCCCGGAAGGGACCTATTGCTTTGTGCTATTTTTCTAGTAAGGTTAGGACATTGCAGGGTGAATCAGCTGATTTTCGATAAGAAACAAGAGTTCCATGTTTTGTAATCGTTACAACCAAACCGCAATGTGCCCGCTTGGTGGGTTACGACCCAATCTCCCCATGGCTATGCTGTGTGGAAAGGCCTATGCCCTGCCGAGACCACATAAAGTCTGATACTTATAGTTTTTATATTATTGGGCGTTTACAAGAACTTAAACCAACTAATTTGTTTCTCAACTTGACCTTGCAATTGTTTTAATTTATTATGTATTTATTTAAAAATTAGATGTGTGAATCGGTATTTTCCTCTGCTGTTGATTTTTGTAGGATATGATTAGGCTGATTATTCTTCATATGAGAAAATATTCGTCGATTGAAAAGCAAGAAGTTAGTTTTAAATCATTTAGGTTTTATTTTGTTACGTTAGTTACAGTTTTCTTATTTATATGTAATATATTTTAATATGAGAGCTGTATGTATATTCGGATTTTATGTTTGTAGAAATATATCGCTGTATGTTTAGTTTCACTAATAAAATTAAATAAAGTGAATACACGTACGAAAAACCCTGTGCGGGACAACCTGTTTGTCGACTGTCGTAGTCAAGGAATAATATAAGTAATTACTTAGCAACAAGCGATGTACTGTACTCATTATGCAGGCGTGACAGTCCGAAGTGATGTGTCATTTCACAATATGCATTTATTAGTTTGGGAACTTTTGTTACAGACATTTTTTGGCTGAAGGAGAGTTATTATAGGGGCAACGCCCTTAGAATTTCCCTACAGGAAATTAGATAACTTATTGTAGGTATAACCTGGCCTAATAGATATTACCTCTATAGACAATAATACTTTTTGGTGATGCTCTTATATAATAGCTGGTGTATCATAAGCGTCAGTGGCCAGTGTCAGGTTTAAATCCAACAAAATACAGATTTGCTTAAAATGGTCAAACACAGTGTACAGTGAAAAATTATGTTAAAATTGTAAATAATTAATAATATTGTATGAGGACATGGTTGACTACGATTGACGACTTATCATATGTAATTGGTTGCTACGTCGGCTCTTACACCAAGGGTTCCAGGTTCGATCCCCGGGCAGAACAAACTTTTGTTTGCATGAACCTGTCTGTTTGTATTGGACTGGGTGTTCTCTATGTAAAAATGTAAGTATTAAATGTATCCAAAAAAAGTATATAAGTATGTTTAGCCGTTGTATAGTACCCATATTACAAGTTAATACATAGTTTGAGAGTAGTTGGCGCTGTGTGAATGTCAGTGGATATTATATTTTTACTTTATTAAGAGTTATTTTAAATGATTGTTCAGTCTAATTAAGCAAATACTGAACGCGTTTGCCGTGTAGTCAATGACGTCGTTATTCGACCAGACAGGAGTTTTAGCTGTATAGGTTGCGCACATAAAAATGTATAACACATAATATAATGCTGGAATATGAACTTTATGTACGTTCAATAACATTAACGAAATTGCCAACAATCTAGCGTAGAAAAAATCATATTATCAAACTAACACTTAGTTTTATAACCCAGTAACTTTAAGTCACGCGACCGTAACGCACCTAACTTTGTAGTTTTCCCAGGAAATAACACAAAATAACTGCAAACAGAACATCGCGAGCGTTTTCCCCGCTTTTTACGCTAGACGAATGTTCGCTTTGTTTTCTGGATATATTCGGCAAAGTTGCCACCGCAAATCGTTGGTTGAACGAGAAAAACGAAACCGAGTTAATTAAGCTTAACATTGTTCCATAACAGTTATTATAAAGACGTTATAACGAGTTATTTGAGTAAAAACAACGTCAAACAGATGTAAAGTGAAATTGCAAAGTTCACGGATCTCTGGCATAATAGTTTGACATTACCTAAATAATGAATAGGTGAGATTTTTCACAAGCAGCCTAAGATTTATATGTAACTACTAATGACTTTGGAATGTTATTAGTTAAATAATCTATAGGTACAAACATTGGGTGACATATTCATATATCTACATATATGTATTATTCTTGTATATGTAGGAGTATCTATATACATATAAATAAAATAAGAGTGTTTTTTGTCACATTGAAACAATTTTTTTTCCATCATGCATACAAATATATACATCAAACTGACAATTTATTATTATTTTTGTCTGTCTGTTTTGTTGGGTAATCTGAAATAGCTGGGCCGATTTGGACGGGATTTTTTAGTAGGTAGCTAATGTCACAAGGAAACACTTAAACTGCTTTGATTTTATTTTATTTGTTTATTTAATATTTATGCGCACATAAACATAGAAAATTAACAAATGTAATTGAAATATAAGTACAAAGGTACTACTTATTCCATATGGAATCTCTTCCAGCAGTCCTAAGAAAGGAAAATAAATAACTGAAACAGGCAGATTAAGTGCACATCCATGTATAAGCTTAGTATGTTACGATATCTTAAACAAATATAAATACAATAAAATAAAATACATATTTAATAAACCTCCATCCTCATTACAAGAACTACAAACATACAATAAAAACAGAACATTACAATACACATACAAATCAGAACAAAATAATTATATTTATACTCGTATATGTTTTCAATGAAAATAATTAAAATAAATAATTATACATATATAAAATAAATTGATATATCAACTAGAAAGATAGAATTCCTTGACACGTTTTTTAAAAATGGAAACACTAGGGCTGTCACGAATCTTAGCGGGAAGAGAGTTCCACAACCTAACTGCATGAACAGTGAATGAATAGGAAAAGAAGTCAGACTTATGCGGTGGAAAAGCAAGTATAGATTTTAAGTGAGACCTGCAAGAATCTTCAGTATTACGAGTAAAAGAAAAACGAGACTTTAAGTACGTGGGATAGAAAGGATTATAAAGAACGTTGTAAAGAAAACAGAGAATACGAGAATTCCTACGAAGTCGAATAGGAAGCCATCCAAGCTCAGACCGATACTGCAAATCATGGTCATACTTCTTAAGCCCAAAAATAAATCGGATGAAAAGGTTTTGTAGACGTTCCAACTTATTCAACTGCTCCTCTGTGGCATCGAGATAGCATACATCAGCGTAATCGAGTAAAGGCTGTAAAAGAGATTGGGAAAGAGCGATTTTAGTTGACCTAGGTAAGAAGTTTTGGAGTAATTTTAAAGAGTGCAAGGAAAAATGTACTTTCCGGCTGACATCATTTAATTGACAACTTCAGTCGAGGTGAGAATCAAAGATGATCCCAAGATTTTTAGCTGAAAATGGAATCGGAACGCCATCAAAACAAACAGGAGAAACACAAGACAAATCCAACGTGTTACGCAAGCGTCTGCCACCTATGATCATCACCTGGGACTTCTTAGGATTAATCAACAGCCCATAGGAACTGGCCCAAGTACTGACTTTATTCAAATCATCATTGATAGCAGAGTCAACATCAGCCACAGGAAAATGTCGATACAGTTGTAAATCATCCGCGTAGAGGTGGTAATGGGACCTGATAACACCTGTTACAGAGTTAATAAAAAGAGAGAAAAGCAAAGGAGACAAGACACCACCCTGAGGAACACCTGCCTCAAGCTCACACCAATCAGAGAAACTTTCGTCAAGGCGAATACACTGCGAGCGTCTTCGAAGGTACGAGTTAAACCAAGTCAAATAATTTGAAGAGAAGTTGAATGACTGAAGAATACCAATAAGATCAAAATCAACAGAATCAAAAGCATTGCTGAAGTCAAGCAGAACAAGTACAGTAAGGAACTTGTGCTCCATGGCCCAGCGAATATCATCAGTTACATTAACCAAAGCAGAAACAGTGCTATGACCAATGCGAAAACGCAATGACGATATGGGTTCATGAGATTGTTGGACAGCAAAAAGGAAGATAGCTGCTTGTGCACAATGTGTTCAAGGACTTTGGCAAGGAAGGGTAGTATAGAAATTGGACGAAAATTAGAAGGATCCGAGGAATTAGCAACTTTGGGAAGAGGGATGATGTGAGCTAATTTCCAAGCGGTAGGAAAGGTGTTCGAAGAAATAGATGAATTAAATAAGTGTGTTAAGATAGGAAGAAAAATTGAAAGAGCAGACAAGATCATTCTCGAACATACATTATCACTACCAACAGCAGTAGAAAAAAATGGCAAGAATAGATTTCCTTACCTCATCCTCATTACTTAATTTTAATTTAAAGATAATAAAGTAATATTGTACTGCGCGGCGAGCAGCTCACGTCGCACGAGCTGCGTGGTTTTTATGTAAATATATCTTTATATGTAAAACATTACTGCGGGGGAATATAATCTTTTTACTTTTTTATAACCATTTTTCTTAACTGTCCATCACTTTTACATAAACCGTTCTAACCTATACTAGTGCCTACACAAACACCATATACCTATTAGCAGTACATTACACGTGGCATTAGGCCGGTGGAGCGATCCCATGCGGCCGCCTTCGTCGACATTATGCAGAGCCTCGGGCGGAACCCTTTGTCGTCGGAACGAGGTTTACTAGAATACAGGTTAACGACCTCTGATTTTCTGGAATGTATGCATGATCCAAGACGTTTAATCAGCGATGGAAACGCAAATGTCCCCGATACCCATTGGACGGTGGTCCGCTTTCATAATGGCTGATTACTTGCGGTATTGGAAGCTGTCGGAAAGTATAAAAGCTTAAGGGATTATGCAAGCTTTGAGTCTATGACTTTACGAAAAGGCGTTTTCATTAAATTATCTTATGGATATGATTTTAAATGACATGTTCGATAACAATAAGGTTTTAGTTTATTCTTCTCATAACCTAGTGTTAATTTGTTCTGTATCATATTCTGTCCATAGAATATTTCGTCCTTAAGTAATACTTAAGTTCGCAAATATTACAGGATAGTTGGAAACAATTTTTTTGATATTTTATCATACTTTTTAACGAATTTCCTATAAATACACTTAGAAATACCGCACAAGCCAAACATTAAGAAATATAATCTCCATTAAGTATTATTATTTTATTTAAAAAGTAATATTGAATGATATCAATTATACAACACTTCTTAGTTCTTTTCTCATCAAATGCAAATCTTAAAGTGCTGCAATGTTACAGTTGTAATACGTATGGAATGAAGACAAAATTCTTCTAAAGACTAACTTCATATAACATGGAACGTAAAAACATCTAGCTAGCTAAAATGAATCCCCTAGTAGCAGTTATCCGGTTGTTAGTCCGGTTGACAATTATATTAACAATAATTTTAACAAATTTCTATTACAAAAAATATATATTAAACGTCACCCAACCCACACTTACTTGCTTATTCCGTTAAAAGCTTCAATATAAATTGTAGTGAATAAAGTGGATGCATTTACCTGTAACAAAAGTTAAAGTTCATTAGAATCATATAAACTTGTGGAAAATAATACTCGCATAACCTAAACACCTCTGAGAGATCTAGCGTAGCGTGAAGTGCGTTCGAGTTCATCGAGCAAATCCATTATGTTTTAGCACAGATTCAATATTCAATTTTTTTAAATATATGATACTCCCGATAATGGCACGCTATCTTACCAATCATCATCACCAGCTCATTAAACGTCCCCACGGAGGGACACGAGCCTACCCGTATAGGGTGATTAGACCTTAGTCGTCCACGCGGGCCCAGTGCTGGTTGGACGGCTTCACGCACAACCTTTGAATCTCTGCAGGCGCTTGTTTCTCACGAATGAAGGAAACATCCTTCACCGTAAGAGCGTCGGGTAACGTACATATATTTTTCAAAGTTCGAAAACACATTGGTACGTGGCGGGATTTGAACCTCAGCCATCCCGGTAGGAGGGCAACAGTCCACACCGTTGAGCCACCGACGCTTGGTATCCTACCAATAACAAACATGTATCCGGCGACAGCGAACACATTAGGGTACATTCATGTTAATAAACTAAACCACGGAGACAGAACACTAAATCGTTAATAATGAGCATTCACTTATACTTAAAACATAGTAGATTACAAACAACTTAATTTTAATTAATAACTCGTGGAATAAATTATTCGAATACATATTTTAAAATATCAAGTAACTTTATTTTACAAGTTATGCACCGAGTTACCAACTAAACGCAACGTTAAAGTTTGTTACGAGAGAGGTTTAAAATGTATTAAAGTTTTCACTTTTTGAGTTTAATAGTTATACCTATTTAGTTTTGCTTTACAAATTTATCTTTGTTAACTTTACAATTTATCTTTGTCAATTTTACGCGTTTTGATTTTACTTATTTCCCGCTGTCCTAAGAAATATTTTATAAGTTAAAGTTCCTGTAAATAAAAGACGACAGCAAAACATAAAAATTTTAGTTATTATAGTGCCAATATAAAGTTGCGGAAATGTCAATAAATATCATAGTATTAAGTGTTCCTAGCTAAATAGACGCTGAACTAATTTTCTGAATATTTATTTACTTACTTACATTTCATGTATAAATAATTATACATTTCAAACCAAACTTAATAGATTCTCCCAGATACTTAGACAGCGTCATCTATATATAGTCTATCCAAGATACAACAACTTACAAAAAAAAATCAAACTGTTTGAATACATATATCAACATCATTATAAAAAGTATCCAAACCAATAAAACATACAATGTTCAATCACTCAAATGGTTGTTCAACCTGCTTTTGGGTTGTGGCTGACTTCGCAACCACATGGGTTGTCCTTTAGAATTCTCTCGAAAGGTTTATATGTCAGCGTTATTTGCTATACGTTAGGTTAATGGTAAGTGATAGTAAAGTAACCAGATTGTGGTGACGAAACAAGTACCGACAAGCCAACAAGATGGATACCCAGACAGGATGTTCTAACTAACAATCAAGTAAACACGGGTTTGTAACAGAGTAACATCCAACCAATTCCGTTGTTCGATCGCTGTTACTATATCTGAAATAAATATATATTATTATTGTATCGATTGTAAGCTCTATGAAGTACAATAACATCGCAATATTAATGTTTTTTGGTTTTATCTTTTATTTTGGATAGTATTTATTTATATTTACAATGCATTTATTCTTAGAGTTCACGTCTAAACTGAACTGAAATTAAAGGTCATAGTTATAACCTTTTCAAAGTTATATTAAATAACATCACGTCCAATGCTCTTCAAAAAGCAAAAGCAATAATGGTAATTTGTTTTAAATCTAAGATGTAATATGTTAGTTAAAATCTTCATATAAAAACTAGACAATATTACGGTTTAATTATAATAATAGGTAAAATCTACATAAGCAAAGCTAAATATCGCACAAAACAATGCACAAATATTAAATAGTGCCTTATTTTAATTATAATAATTCTTCCGCATAAGCGACATCAAGCATGTCACCTGTAGGTATCTATTTATCGAAATTCCAATAGTCATCACAACATTCAATCGGGCAAGAAAAAATTCTCCAAAGAATGCGGATATTCTTTCGACAAAGTGAATTCTCGTCGTGACGTCAGCGATTGCTAGGGCTGTCAATTAACTTCGTTGTTTTTAGATACGAGTTTAGTTGTTGCTGGTTTGAACTTTGCGTATTGTCAAATATGAAGTCATGAATTAAAAAAAAATGCTTCGGAATATTGTATGTTATTTAAGTTATTAAGCGATACCAGAGGACGGTTATAGAACTCAATATAAGATTCATCCCATTATTCAATTCTGCTATATAGCAGCAGTCAGGATTAGAACGTGGCTTTTCGCAGGCCACCTTTATTATTCTAGGGGATACGAACATGGAGTGTTTGTTGAAAATAGCATTAAAGCTACAGCTAGAGATATTACTCTACTTAACAATATAACATTAAGTTATTTGCTACACCCTGCCATGATTAAGTATCACATTGTATTAACATACCTTACGACTTTGTGGAAGTGGTACATATGAACGATGTGCAATAAAAAATAATAATAAATAATATAATCTGATTTTTCCTTTATCTGACTTGCATAATAATAATAAATAAATAATATTAATAAATATTCACTGACATTCACACAGCGCCATCTAGCCCCATATTAAGCGCAAGCTTGTAGTTAGGGTCCTAAACAAATGATAAACATACTTATATACATTGATTTTGCAAATACATACATATAATATATAGAAAACACCCAGACCAATACAAACAGACATTTTTATGCACACAAATGTTTGTACTGCCCGAAGATAGAACCCGGAACCCTTGGTGTAACAGCCGACAGCCGTTACGAACGATGAACAATAATAACAAATAAAATAATCTGCTTTTTCCTTTACATGACTTGCTTACATAAGTGGAACTTACAATTTATGTATTGTCGACAGTAGCCAGCCCTGCGGGGGGTGAATGGGGGTGGCAGGCCCAGTCGGCGATCAGTCACTGTCAAGTTGCCGATAGCGCAGGACGTCTCCCTATCGCGTACACTTTTATCGTTAGCGATAGCAATTCTTATTTTTAATCGAAACTTTTGCCGATAAGCTCCTGATCAACGGATAAAAATTGACGGCGAGACTAACTGTAACAACATGGTACTGTGTACTTTTAATTTCAAACGTCAATATGGGAGTTAAAATGAAACAGCTGGCGATGCAATAAGAAAAATGGCAACGCATTATCTCATTTTAAGTTTAGGAATATGCCCCGCCCTAGATCATCGTCTTATTTTCATTAATGAATAATGACAACTTACTTTATAAAAATAGATATCTGAACCTTTGTCCTTTCAACGCTTTAACTGAAAGCCTTACATAGTGGGAGGGGAAGGTGAGTTTTAAGATACCCACGGATGCGACTTTCATCACACTCATTGACTTGAACATACTCAATGTGTTTTTTATATTATGAGTATACAGGACGGTCAGGGCGCTTACTTGATGGTAAGTGATACGCCTAACCATGACAGAGCGGCATTGAAGCAGACCAACAACCGATATACAGTTATTACCGTCCGTCCGCCCGTCGACCAAAACAACATCTCTATATCTACGTCTCTATACCCGGTAATTGCACAAGCTACAGTGCACTCATCCGAAACACAAAGTGCATTGACACTCCTGTTTCACAAGACGATATCTGGCAGTGCGGAGGTACCTACTTAGATGACTCAGTATCGAGCTCACCACCTAATAACCATATATAATATATATAATATATATATATATATATATATATATATATATCTTTTATAAATCT
This sequence comes from Leucinodes orbonalis, assembly GCA_019425675.1. NCBI lineage: Eukaryota > Metazoa > Arthropoda > Insecta > Lepidoptera > Crambidae > Leucinodes > Leucinodes orbonalis. The sequence continues at coordinate 37,609 of PQWD01006456.1, read as the reverse complement.
TCACGGCACAAAGGCACGTCTTTTATAAATCCCGTGTAAGAAACAGTTGATAGACTACTGGCAAAGCGAAATGAGCTTTACAATATCTCATAAATTTTACATCTCAACGGCAATCCAAAGCGTTGAGATGTCGTTGCATCGTTATTGGTCCCCTAGGATTTATTACTTGGCTGATTTTTTTCAATTGCTTCGGGTGCTGCCGGCGAGATTTATAAGACGTGTCTTACAAAGAGTCACGTAATTCTCGTCCGCTCGTCGGCGACTCGTTGCCGAGACGTTCTGGACATTCCGCAAAATAACGATTGACGATAAACTGGAGATGGTATATCACATTTTACAGGAGATAGGACGCGCTATTGATTATAGTACACAAATGAAAAGATTATTGGAAAACCAGCCATACTTACCCAAGTGATGAATCTGCTTAGTAACTTTTGGCCCTGATTACTCATATATAAGTTTTATGGCATAGTTAAGCAATTGAACAGAACATTTACTTTAAGTTGACTTTTGTTAACTGATAACTCATATGTGCAGAAATTTGTAATTAATATATCATACTCTCTCATAGAGTTATATTTTAGCATAGTGTCTATTATAACTGTAAGTCTTCGAAAAAAAAAATGTATGTGGCAACTCATATACTCCGATCGATCCTGTAATAACATAAATGGTCCACTGCCACAAGTAGAAGTTCGAAGGTGGCACTTGATTACTGGTTCGACCAAAGGCCGTGTTGTCACGGCCTTACAGAGAATCACGGCGTGATACATAACCCTTCGATTTGTGCTTCGCTAAGTGAGTGAGGTTAACGGAGGCCCAAATCACCCGTTTCCCTTCTTATTTCCTTTAACTTCTCCATTTTCATAGGTCCAGAAAGCACTTGATGCATTTAGAGATAATTAGCTGGGCCTGAGTGGCCTCCACGCCACCAGTTACTAGTTCACATTCATACAATGTAACGTATCATAAATGCACCATTAAGCTATAAAACAAATAGTTTGCTGAGCAAAGTGACAGTCATCGTCAGCTCATTTAACATCCCCAGCGTGGGGCACGAGCCTACCGTAAAGGTTATATAGGCCATAGTATTCCACGCGGCCCAGTGCGGATTGGCCGACTTGAAGGATCACCTTTGAGGAAACCTGCGTACGCCTGCGATGAGATTCAAAAATCTCATCGCAGGCGTACGCAGTTTTCCTCACGATGTTTTCATTCACTGTAAGAGCATCAGTTAACATACAGTGTATATAATAACGAAAATTTTAAAAGACATTGGTACGTGGCGGGTTAGAACCTGCTCCCTCCAGATCGAAAGGCAACAGTCCACACCAATGAGCCACCGACGCTCACTGACAGTCATAGTACAATTGAATAATGTAAATCAATGTCCACAAGTCTAACAGGAAGACGTGACGAGCCGTGAGTATCTGATAAGGACACCGGTTCCCACAGCCAGATGCGGGCCCTTCCTGAGGTTTTTTGCTTTACCGTATGGATAATAATAACGTCTTTAGCACTGCATATGCAAACATTCCAGAACCGTCTCTATCATAACATAACAAAATAGAGTATCTACCTATAATGTAAAATTATGATTGGTACGCAAACAATTCATATTAAGCAAGGAGAATTACACTTGTTTCGACATTTTTTTTCCAGTTTGTATTAACTTGTCATATAAAACTGTCATTCTAAAAGGTTATGATTTAATTAAATAAGCAAGCTTTCTTAAATTTTACAGACATCGAATATAATTAAGCTCATTTTCAGATCTTAACAGTTAAAATTTTAAAATCAAAGGGAGTTGCAACTTTGGTGTAGGGTTATACGATAGCTTACTACAAATGATACAGAAATATAAATAACACCTTAATGTAAGTTTGCGTTTCAAATATTATGTTCTTCAATGACCGATCATTATCTCTCTGAAACTTTCATTATAAACACGAAGATATATTTATAAAAAAAATATACATCATTTATAATAATATCTCTGTAGTTCACGGTCAAAATAAATAATGTCCTATCCAGCAGACCGTAGGAGATATCGTTCAATCAGTATCCAAACAATACGTACCCCACGAACCCAGGATTCTCCTTATCAATATGATGAAGAATCGATAAAAATGACAGCCATTCTACTGCCGTGTTAGTACAAAACAGAAAATACGCACTGGAAAAAGATAATAGACGAAACATTTTAATACATTTCTGACATATTTTCTTGTATATTGAATAATATATAACTGTGGTTGGTTATCGCTCTATTGTTTACCTATATACTGATACGAAAATATTGTTATTTTACATTTTTCAGGATATAAATAACACCTAGTTAGGCTACAATCGGAATTTGTGGCACAGGTATTCACTAAGAGGGACGAAAGGTCCTTAAAACGTGACCAAGGGACAAACGACATTATAATCGTATACAAACAGGTCGTTCCCGAGCACTTTTCCCGAATACTGGACTAACTTAATTCTGTAATATTCGTTCAGAAAGTCCTCTTTGGGAATTAAATGAGACGGGAGAGGGAAATTAAGAAAATGAAACTGGTTTGCCCGCCATTAGTTAGTCGTTAGGTGGTCGCCGCGGACGGTTCGTCGCGTCTCGCTTAGTGTAAGTAAATAAAGGTACTTCACGGAGTGGTCACAATGACATCTGCAAACTTTGCGTTGAATTAAATAACGTAATATCTTTATATACCTAATCGTATGAGAACGCGAACAAATCGCTTACATACAAACAACTAATGAAATTTCTGTGTATAAGAGACCTTACATCTGTTGTCTCGAAAGACGGGTGCAGTGCGGCATTGATGGAGAATAATAACAGTTTATCAGTTGTTGGTCTCTTCAATGCCGCTCTGTCATGCTTAGGCGTATTACTTACCATCAGAGGTGAGCGTCCTGACCGTTCTGTTCACTTCGTAACATAAATAAATAAAAATTCAAACTCGAAATTTGGCATGTCGGTTCTTTATGGTTTATAAGTATCTACTAGGAACTAGGATTTTACGTAGTTCCATCTCTAAAAAGGGATAAAGGGGTTGCAAGTTCTATAAGACTTGAAGGATATAATTTTACGTAAGTACGGTCCGACGAAATGTTTTTTACAGTTTATCAATCATCGCGTATATAACAACAAATCCGCAGTTTGAAGGGTATATATTTGCCAGTTGCATAGATTTGATCAACTAAATATGAACATTTATTGCACAAAACGTATCTTCATAGCCACGGTCTCAGAGAAAACCGGTGTTAAACAACACTATGTTACAGCAATCTCTTCAAGTTGACATCTATCTGCTACCTGCTACCATAATCAGGTCATCGGTCCATCTGGTTGTGGGTCCTCCTACGTTTCATTATCGTTACATGGACGCCACTCAAGCACCTTTCCCTTGTCTAACACTATGCAAGATATTCACTTTAAAAAAAGTGTGATAGTTATCTTGAAACAAAATACATTGTAGTGGCATTTACATTATCCAGTATTTTATTGACAAGATATCTACTGATAACGCAAATTACATACGCATCCCAAGTGACTCATATATATTAATAATATACAGGAGACGTACGAAAAGGAGACAATTTGAGTTTTTCTTCACTTTACTTCCTCTATGGATATCTTTAGGAAAAGTAGAGTGACCGACATAGCCCACAGGATAAACAAGTTGAAGTGGTAGTGGGCGGGGCACATAGTGCGTAAAACCGATGACCGATGAGGCGGAAAAATTATCGAGTGGCGTCTGCGTAACGGAAAACGAAGCGTAGGCCGACCCCCAACCAGATGGAATGATGACCTGGTTAAGCTGCAGGTAGCAGATGGATGTCAACCGCAAGGGATCGATCCGCGTAAAAATCATTAGGGAAGGCCTTCGTTCAGCAAGAGCGTGATGATGGTGATGTACGAAAGTGAATGTAATACTCAAATTTTAAGGTGCATTAGTGTTTAACATAAATGTTTCTTCTATGGTTTATTTAATTAATAACAGTCTACATTTTTCTTCTTACTTAACATCTATATTTTATAGTCAGTAAAGGTCATGTAGATATTTGATAACTTTATATTAAAAAGACTCAACACAACAATGACAGTTGGGATTAATTGTCCCTGCTGACCTAATACTTAACCCGAAAATCATTATACTTAAGCGCATCAGACGAGTAAGATGTCCAAATAAAATGCACGTTTACAGATTTTAGTACCAAATGTCATAAATCACAGCAATGTTTACAAAATATCTTTCAACGTACACAAAACGAAACATTAACATACCCTTAATATGGCGAGTGCACGAGAAAAAAGGCATTATAAGAAGAGCTACAAAAAAATGGGTAGGTTTCACAATTATTTTACTCCATTGTCGTCAAATACTTGATGTCGCAAGAGTATATTTTTAGACTCCGTTTTCCTGAAATCACTCCCCAAACAATAACCGGCAACTTGTGAAAAACGTAGCAAATTACAGCCATTTTTAGCGGACTTTCAAGCAATAAATGTTCATTATAATTTTAATATGATCACTAAAGATAAGTCAACGGATTACTATTAATATATTTATTTCCTTTTTTGTAAATAAAAAAATCATACTTTACAACCCGAGATTATTACAGACAGACATTGACCAAACCTGGAACTTTAGCATAGTTCCCAGTGGCTTAGTATTGTTTAGAACGTGTTTTAGATATATTTGCGCATTTTTGAGCAGACGGGTCATTTGATGGTAAATGACACGTTATCCGTTTTTGATTAATATAATATCATATACCTACTCGTACATATTTGCGCCTTTAGTACACTACAAGCATAAGTAAATCGCAAGCACATATCTCGATAGATATAAGCTGGTGTTTTACGTAGAATATTTACACCGCATGGTTCCACAAAAGGTGAAGATGCCCTGTCAGCGTCGGAGGCGCTCAAACGTGAAGCCGCCCGCCCCGGACGTGACCTCCTCCCTGTGTTCCTCTTTAGGCTAGACTTGAACAGTCACCTGCTGCTGATGGAGAAAAACGATCTCACGGGCTAGATTTAATTTTAGATCTTGTGCCAAAATGAATGTTAAGCTAGATTGAATAAAGTACGTTTTCAATTATTACCATCGCGATCATTCAAAGATTTATTGAATATAAATATTTTGGCACAAATTCATATAAAGAAGGAAGAAAAATTACAGATTAGAAAAACAGTTATCACACGTGACCAATTAATTTATACTCAACTAATACTTCAGAAGTACACTTTTTATGATTTCTTCAGTTACACGATTTTATAATTTGTATATGCGAATATTTATACTCGTATCTATGTCATAGTATACGATCTAATAATGTGAAATCGGTAGAAACGGAAAAAGGTTATCTGGGACAGAAATTTTTTGCTTGTTATTTAGTTCGGATGGAAGCCTGTTTTTATACATAGTTTTGTCCAATAATGAAGACAAATTATGTAAATTAATGTTATAGGTACATACACATTTGTCATGGATTGTATGCCTCTCATGTAAAATATACTTTTAGATTTATTATTTTGCCAACCTGTTTTACCGCCGTTACAAGAATTAATTAAACTTAGGGATAAATCATACCGTAGATAACGGGTATTAGCCTATCAGCACTCGCATTCTACTCACCCTACCTTTATGGTACAGTACTATCACCAGTAAAGTAAAATAAAGTAAAAATAGTAAAGTATAGGGAAATTTATACTTTACTATCGTGTAGGAGGCCCAAAGTCAAGCACTTAACTAAACAAGCAAAACTGTTAAAAAATATCCAATACTAGCAACTGTCTTTTCAATACGCCACCAGTAAGTATTCTTTCTTGAGACTCAATTAAAAGTTCCGCTCTCAGTTTAAAAAATCATCCTCTGAATTCGTGCAGTTGGCAACTGTGGGAAATTAAACTTTGCCAAAACTCTTTTTATTTCTCCCCACAGTATCGATCTTACCATTTGTTACTTACGACTCAAATACGTCAGCATACGAACAATTGAAGAAGGACTGAGGGCCTGACCATAGCACCAGCATTGTACCTACGGCCTGTCAGATCGACGGGAAAAGGTTTCGCGTAGCCGTTCCTTTGTGTCTGCGATCAATTTGCCAAAAGATATCGGCCGCCGAAAACGGCGGTCCCTGTCCAACCAATTGTACATTACTAGGTTCTTTTCGGACGCTCGCAGTGATGAAATTGAACTTTTCGCTTTTATTAAACGATTCTTTGCGTAAAAACGACGGGTAAATATTCAGCTGCGCAAGCATCCGTATCTTCGCTTCCGTTCACGTAATCTCGTGATCCGATTATGTTATTTTGAAAAACAAAACAATATGTATTTTAAGAGTAAAATGAGTAAATCGTGAGTTGTTTGAAGGTTTAATTGATATTTTATATTTGACGAACAGTAATTAATCTTGTATACTTTCATTTAAGGACGTAATGGATAAACAATCGGTAAGAGAACTAAAGTTACCGACATAGCCCACCGGATCAGCAAGTTGAAGTGGCAGTGGGCTGGTCACATATGTCGCAGAACCGATGGCCGTTGGAGCAGACGAGTTCTGGAATGCAGACCGCGTCTCGGCAAGTGTTGCGAAAGGTCGCTGGATGACAAAGCGGAGGACCGGGATATCTGGCGCAAAATGGGGGGCCTATGTCCAGCAGTAGACTGCGATAGGTTGAATAGATAGATAGATAAAAATCAGTTGAGAGCCCCATTCAGTTAACCAGAAAGAGGGACCTCATTGCAGTTAGGTTCTAACATGTATAGACACAGTATCCAATAACCTTTTCCGTCCCTGCCATATTATATTTGAAACAGGATTACAGATTTTGTACGACGGCAAAATACGTTGCTTCATCATATTTATGTTATGTTTGGAATAACTGAACAACAGTTTTCATTATAAAAAGATCTTATCCTACTACATAAATATATCCTCAAAGTACCAGGCAAGAAATGCGAAGAGGCTAAAATACATTCGCGTTATGTACAACAAACAAGAAGTGCGGGCGCGGAGAGCGGTCGGCGAGTCGCGCAGGGCTCAGCCGACCGTGGCGTGCCCCGTCTGCCGACCTTCTGTTTACCGATCCACAATAACTCCATTGTATGACTAACTTTTCACATTGTAAGGGGTTATTGCTAGGAAACTCGGCAACTTCCAACTATTTGTTTTATTACACAATATCTTGTAAAAACGGAGCAACGTCAAACAACACTCGACCATATTGCAAACAACAATCAAGATAATCAACATAATCCATTAGATATTCTAAATAAGGCAAACACTGATGTAGATCATGTTACACAGCGTAGTAAACGTACATATCGTGTTAATGTTTGCCCTACGTCTGCCTGCAATCGGTTGTCGACCTCAAATTACAAATTGAGTCTCATGACCGCTAATAAATAATATTGGCTTCTAAAGTGGGCTCTTACATTGTTTATATTCGCCACAAAATCGGTAATAGTATCAAGGTTATCGATATTACGCCAATAATCGTTCTGCCTCGTTCAAAACAATTGCTTAAACGAAAATTGTAGAAAAAGAAAAATGTATTTAAAAAACTGGTTCATCATGATACATTTTCGTATTTTTTGGACATTGTATCCTGAATTGTTAAATAGCTCGCTTAAATAAATCTATCCGTAAATCGCTTATCTCTGTATACATAGCAAGCAACCAAACGTGTGAAACGTTTCAATGCCCCAAACAATTAGTGTTAATTGAACAGTTGATGAGATTCCCCTTTCTTGGATCCGAACATCTTAATCTTTCCGATTTATTACTTGCCGAACCTTAGTAGTGTCTATCATCAATCTATGGAAGCGAATTATATAAGTTAACACAGAGAACTAAAAGGGTTTATATAAATTCAAACATTTTTAAAATTATCTCTCGTTATTAAATTCCATCATAAGTTACAATCTGAATTATAGATTTCAATTGTTTCGTTTTCTCCATTTTATAAATACTTTTGATATCGTTATCATAAATCATGAAGCTTAATGATAACGTTTTCTCTTACAGTGCCATATTTACGTCATTATTGCTACTGTATCCAAAAGTGCTAAATATTTTTTCCCCACTTCAAACCACTGAACGGGAATGATTGATAAATATAGTGTTCTAGTGAATGGAGAGATCTGCTAATAATAACATTGTCTGCGTCTATTGTCCAACGGTGACCCAATTACAGTGAACGTTCACCACATTGGAGCGAAATGGTTCGATCTGTCAACGGAAATTAAATTTTCTGAATACCCTTTCGCTCGATAGCGAAAGCAAGAGTGTAAAGCGACCACTAAAATTAGATCTGTGGCGGTTTCAGTCGATTCAGTCAACAATCTAGATACGTGATCTTGATCTAGTTATTTTAATGTGAATCCCTCAGTAATTTTAAATCTGTGATTTAAAAATACTGAGGCCTTAATAATAATTCAAAGGTAAGTAAATTGATGCTCTATGAATATCCAAATAATTACAATGTTTAATAATCATAAGTAAAAAGTTAATAAAATCTAATAGATTTTATGTTGTCTTTGAATTCAAAGTTTACACTAGCGATCGATAACTAAAGAACCACAACAATCCGGAAGAAGTCAGTTTCCGGTCGATCAATAAAAATGGATACACGTCTGAACCAACAACTAAATTCGAACTCGATAACTGCGAATGAACTTTCGAAGTGTCACAAAGCACTCCGCCCGTAGGTTTATTAGAACTACAGAGGGATCACAATAAATTGGTGATGCAATACATGGGGTCCGTTTTTCCTGATTCATTCGTTATTTCGGGAGGACCGCAGAGTGATCAGTTCACAACTGCTAGGGACGTATTATCGAGCCTTCGGCCATTGTGTTTTTTATGCTGACGCAGCGCATTTTCGCGAAAACGTTTCTAAGACTTTTATGCGGGATCCTGTGGGATATTGAGCGTCTCCTATAAAATGTATAATCTATGTACACAACTATGAAGGGATAAGTGAACCTTTTGCTCACTGTCTCGTTAATAATTGTTAATCTTTCGAAAATGAGAAAATACAAGGTTAGTGAAGCTTTAACAACATCATGTCTAGACAGTTCTTTGTCCTTTTCGACCATTATGTGAGTAACAATGGAAATATAGGCCTACTCTAGAATGTTAAAGCTTGCGATGAAAATAGTTAGCAATCGTACGATTCCATAGCTATATAAAATTTCATTTAATGTTTAATTGTCTGACAGCCTACGTCTCTTCTAGCTGACAATGTTCTAAGAAATATCGTTATCTTTCGTACTATGGCTAAGATTTACGAGGAACATATTAACTTTGGGGCCCTAGTTTAGAGGTATGCTAAAGCAATCCGTGCATGGCCAATAATACCTGGAGATATAAAGATGGGATCTCAAAACCGAATACAGGATTTTATAATCCACCGAAATTACGTCACGTTGACTTTTACGCCTAGGTAACTCATAAAACATGTAAGCTAAAAATGATAGACTATGTGTAGCATATAACAGGCGTGTATGGGGATCGGGCGGGTTGGCTCACTTATGTAGTTTAGATTCCATAATGCCCAGCTCCATCGCATTATAGAAAGCTGATATTCACCGTACTTTCACTGTAAGATACTTAAGGAGAAGTTGGATATAAAATTTCTAGTTGCTAGACTATGACCGGCATAAAATGTCGGATTTATAATGCGCGGTTTTATTAGAATTTAGTTCTACGACTAATACGTTTGCGTTTAGGTTATGACCATTGAGGATTTGTTCTGCAATGTGTATAAGGACACATTGTTCATAATACACTAAACATAACTACTTATATTATCGTGTTTTCTTTGAAATCCTCTTCATTTATACATGAATAAAGTCTGGATCTGAACCACTTTTATATACTGAACAGTCCCATTAAAAGATTTAAAGATAATATAAAAAGTTTTATAACAACATTTGTACGTATTTTTAAAGTAAATTTGTGATGAGAAAATTTTTCAAAAATTAAAGACCTTTTGGTAAAATTATATCAATTATAAATATTATAATATATAAAACTTATGTTATTTTACGTTAGTGTTGTCTAAGTTTCCGCGGTTCGCACACATTGAATGCAAAATACTTCTTTATGGCAATAATTTACAAAATTGTATGAATCTTCTTACTGAACGTTACACTGACTGCCGTTAGTGACCACGATGAGATCTATCATAATTTCAAATATCATTTAGATTTTTTTATTGTAGCTATATAACCTACATTTTTATTAAAGGCAGAATTCTATTTTTTATCATTATCATATTGATATATTTTACTGTATGTATGCATCTTTGTTGTAATACGAGTAATATAACTGGCAGCGTCCATATATTCAAATCCATTGTCCTACCCCGCGTTGAAATTCATATAAAGCGACAATTAGTGCACCCCACCTCGGGCATCTATGCTAGCCGCTTCCCTCAAATTACTTGGTGCAGATCTTAATTACGGTCATCCGGTCGCTGATTGATGCCTCACATTGTTTGCACGCTCCAACAGGACAATTGCAACGTCACTTAGTCGTTGCTGTCCGTTAACCGTGGCTAGGGTTCGGTGAACTTTAACTATGTTTATGGGTTTCTTCTCAGTAGATAACAACCCTCCGAACCGGTGGCTGATTCATTAGAAATAACTTCTTTTTGACAACTCAAAGTAACATTTAAATATTTATTGGAATAAAGCATTTTTTTTAATTTGAGGTTGGAGGCTAGTATCGGTTATTTTAAAACTGTAATGTTATTTAAACTACGCGTCAAAGGTCAGCAAGATCGATGCTCGGCAAGAAGAATTTAGTATGTGTGTGATCATGAGCATGTCAAACTAAAAGGCATTAAATTCGTAAAGATGCCAAACTAATAGCTAGCTGGGGAGAGGAGAATGAGAAAACCGAATAACCGGAGAGCCTACCTGGGAAATTAGGCGCATAATAAGGGAGACTCATTTCCCGTGGATTACGATAGATGAATAGAAAAAAGTAACCAAACCGAAAGAACATCCAAAGTGTTGTATTAACTGCCTCCGAATGAATTAACATGACACATCCAAATTGCAAAGGCAGAACACACAATTAATTTGTAAAACGTTCATAATTGGTAGGTATTAATTATGTGGTTCCTGTAAGTATATTCAACTTATTCATAATTTAAACATAATAAACCAGAACACATTTTCTTGTATAACAATATTAGAAATGAAATAATCTTTCTATGCAATATGCCTATGCACTACATTACGATTAATGTTTATTTAGCTACCTACGAGTATAATAAGAAAGGGCAATTGATTACTTATGTCGGAAATATTAAACAAGTAGCCACTTTTCTTGAGCATTCCATTTCTGAAGTAGAGTTATTTTATCTGCCTCATCTATCCGAGTGTCAATTGAAACTCCATTACTAACATAGTATCTGGGATTGATGTCAACGACCTTTAGATTGTACGTACTATCAACTTATTCATGGGAACGAGTGTCATATATATTATACTTGTTATTTATTGACTATAGTCAGCCTATTGTTTTTAATGTTATTCATTATAGTACTTATGATGAATGTGATAGAGTTAAAAATTTTATGGAAATATTTTGATAAATCACGGAATAAGTCACCGAGCATTAGTGTATATGATGTAAGAAACAAAACCTCTCTCTCTCTATCTCTCTTCAACCTATCGCAGTCCACTGCTGGACATAGGTCTCCCCCATTTTGCGCCAGATATCCTGGTCCTCCGCTTTTCATCCAGCTCCCACCAGCGACCTTCCGCAAGTCGTCGGTCCATCGGGCCGGAGGGCGTCCTACGCTACGCTTGCCAAGACGCGGTCTCCACTCCAGAACTCGTCTGCTCCAACGGCCATCGGTTCTACGACATACGTGACCAGCCCACTGCCACTTCAACTTGCTGATCCGGCGGGCTATGTCGGTAACTTTAGTTCTCTTGCGGATTAAACATTTCTGATCTTATCCCTAAGAGAGACTCCAAGCATAGCTCGCTCCATTGCGCGTTGAGTGACTTTGAACTTGTGAACCAATCCCGCAGTCAGTGTCCATGTCTCAGCTGCGTATGTTAGCACGGGTAGGACGCATTGCTCAAAGACTTTCGTCTTTAAGCATTGCGGAATAGTTGACGTTAAGACATGACGTTGACGTATAACAAAACCTCTGATATCGGTTTATACGATTAATTGATATACATTTTTATTTCATCTGCAAAACGATCCACTCTTCGATTTGCTCAGTCTTAATGTCTGAAACAATTTACATTAGAGCCTGCGTGTGATTCTCTAGATTTTTTTAGGTACATACAAGATATATAAGTACTAAATAGCGGCTAAACATACTTTTCAACTTTAAAATTAAAAAGAGCAACCTATAGGTACTCATATATTTCCTGAAAGAAATAAAAAAGTTCCAAAATATATTACTTAGGCTGGTAAACTACTGAATCGAACTTGTTGAAACGTTCTCCCAATGGCAAACAAAAGTTCAACTCAACTTGTACCTAATTACCGATTCCGCCCAAAAACCATAAAGTTGTATACGAAACTTTTTTAAACTCGGAAATTTATCTAGCCCATATTTTTAGAGTTTGAAAAGGAACGTCGGCGGCCGGGAAACACGACATCCAAATTATAAAGGGTGTTTTAAAACAATTTGCGAAGTTTTTCATCGCCTTCATCCGCTCGAGGTTTGTCTTGTTTTATCAAACAGACTATTTTGTCGCAATACAACTCGGGAGTTTGTGAATAATCACGTCCGACGAAACAAAGGGACGCTATTTGATGGTCATTTCAACTTTTGCTAATGCTCAGTCTCCTTTTAAAATAACATTTTAAAAGAGACAATGATAAGGAAAAAGAAACAATATTTAAACGAAAAATTACTAAAGTGCGATTTCACGTAGTGTTACCCACTGCATCGACGTCGTAAAAAACATAAAACAGAACGGAGATACTGAAGAAAACTTTAAATAAAATACAGCATTTATATTTCATTACCTACATTATAAAGTATTGTAAGTATTCCTTATTCATTTGTTACCAACAATATAATTAAGAATTTTTTATTTATTTATTAATTACTTATCACGCTCTATAGAACACTGTTTGCTTTTTAAATAAAGATGAGAGTAATAGATTTGATCAATTATAACCACAATACCTTATTATGATAAAAAATGCTGGTTTCCCAAACTCTTCTCTTCATAAAACAATTACAAAGTTTGGTTAGATAACAAGTTTTAGGATACCTTTAAGGCTAATTATTTCTCTCAAATACAAATTGTTGAGTTCCTAAACTAATTATTACTTTCAATTTGTTGTTTGTTTTTATTTCATTTGTTTCCCTATGAAATACTCAGAATACAGAATAAACAAATGAAATATTATTTTGGTTGCATGATGTGTAGAAAATTTGGTTGAACAGTGTAAAAATTTATCTATCGTACACTTATACTGCTGGATACATTTCAAGTAAGTACAGCATAAAATGTACGATATAGGTTTCTTCCAAATATCCTATATTACCATATCTATTTATATACATATATATAATATTGCTTTTTTCTAATATTTTTATCAAAAATATCCGCTGCTAGACCAGGCAGTCACCGATGACTATACCGTTAAAGGGTTTCGAACTGGCTCCAATGCGAGTTGCCACAAATACACACAAAAAAATAAAGTACGTAATATAGTGCAAGTAAATATGTTGGGTCGCAACTTAAATCTTAGTGCAACATTTGGATTTTGACTCCACACATATCGTCATTAAAACGTAAGAGTAAAAGCGAATAAACACGCAAAAAGCGCACAATTCAGCATATCAGAATGCAGTTGCATTACATCCATCAGCTTCACCATAAAGCGATTTTCGATGATCCAATCAAAGATTCCTTTCGATGCTTCGTTCATCGGACGAAAAAAACATATCGAAAGAAGCAAGGCCCGTTTTATTAAACGCGCCGCCATGTGCTCCCCAGCTGCCGCTGGCTGATTTTTTACCAACTTCAACTTCTGACCCCACTACGCCACGATCACTCATGTGGGAATTGGTTTTTACCAAAACTTCCGACGCAATTTGGAACTTAACCACTTTGTAATACGACCCCAATTTGTACGAGTTTTCAACACGATGTTATAAGTGGGTGTAGTTCTTGTTATAATATTAATTGGTGCGTATTATTTTCTGTTTATTCAAAAGCAGTTTTATAAATAGTTTTTTTGTCGGCATTATTTTGTGTTACAAAGTTTTTTTGTGTGACATATCCCTTAATATTTTTGGGGTTATAAGAGAATAGAGAGCGTAGAAAAGATATTTCTAAGTCCAAACCTATGCAATTGATATAAGGCGATAAACGTCTTATTTGAAAATCTATAGCTAACTCTCTATTGATCATATCAATCGCTCTAAAATTTTGTCACTTGTCGAAACCCAGCACTGTCTATTTATTAGCTCTGTATGTGCCGTTAGTTGGGGTATTGATTATGTAATGACATAATCTTTATTTATTTTATTTTATTTATTCGTACAAAGGTTGACAACTTAAAATGTAACGGAACAATAGTAAATCGGTAGCTTATCTCTAAAAAGAGATTTCTTCCAGCAGACCAAATAATATAAAAGAAAACTAAAATGTTAGAGCGGTAGACGAAAGGCAACCATGCACAATATACACTAATACTGACACATGAGATTAATATATACATATAAGTACATGTTCCACATATAAATAATACTAATTATATGAATATTTTATATACGTAAATTAAAATATACACATATTACATATCTAATTATATACTTAGTCTTTAAAAATATATAGATGTGTGTATTATCCAACAACATTATTCTAAATAAATGACTAAACAAATTTAAACTTTAAAAGTCACAAGGCTCAACGCCAAATTCTACTTTACGTAACAGGAATTTTTTTTAATTTTCTTTTTAAAAGAACGTTTAAACCTTTTAAATAAAATAATTTATACTTATTTTCTTCTATAACGATTACAATCATAATTGGAACTTGATGTACAAAACATATAATCCTCCATAAAGACACATGGCATATGAAGTGACTATTCTAAGCTGAGTTCATAAACCATATGGAGTTTATTACGAATCTTAGGTTTGGTTATAGCCTTAACGTTACTTATACACTTTGGTCAATATTCCTGTTCAGTGATTAGTACTATAACATTTTTGCTTATTCAATCAATTGTATCCGAAAAGAGGAAACCGCAAAGCAAAGACACCAGATTAAAACCAAACGTGAAGGTGGAACAGTAGTAAATAGTGTTACAGTTACCTGGAAAACTTTGCACCGTGTTCACTGTGTAATAAGAGTTATAATCGCGCAACCCCATAACATCCTTGGGGACAACCGCTCCTAACCAATTACGTTTGACATGTGTCATAAAAAGCCAACATGAGCGAAGCTACACAATCACTTTAACGAAATACGCAACGTTGTTTTGGGAAAAGTTGCAGTTTTTATGTCAGTTGCTATGGTTTATGAGACACTAACCACATACCCCAGTTTTGTCTCAAAGTCAAAGACATTTATTTCAAATTAGGCTTATTAAAAGCACTTATGAACGTCAAAAATTATAATAAAAAACGATTAAAATACTAAACTAAAAATATGAGTTTTATGCTTTGAAAAAAAAGCGCTTCAGTGGTTTGGCCTGTTCTTTTAAGTTATTTTGCTATAAAGTTTACATGTTCACTGAGCTTATTTCTAACTTAGCTCCAAGTTGTTCTTCACTAAACAGTTTGATATTTATTTCTTGAAATAGCATACAAATACCAGTATAAAATTAATGTAAAAATCTCACTTACTAAAAAGCAGTTAAATATAACAAGTATAAATATCACAAGGAGCATACATGGTGGATGTCACTTGGGTTAAAGTGATCGAAGTCTATTTGATCGAAAGAAAAGAACTGACTCCCTTATACTAATTCATTCATACAGACCCATGTCAAGAAGTACAGTAAAGAGTAACTACAAGGTACATTTACCGAAGCAACTACAAGGCGATAGGTCTGTTACTGAGTCATAAAAATATGTATCTAAACTAGTGACAAATAATTACCCGAGAAGTAGAAGGCATTGATGTAAAAAAGTAAGGATTCGTGATATGCTTACAAAACAACCGAAATAAGTGTTCCGAATGCAGTGACAGCACATGTACATATTTCGAATTTCGAACACATTTACCTAAACAAAAAAAAACAAACTGTACTCTCTTCGGCGGTTCGTTTTTGAGGCACGGATGGCGTATCTACCTATATATATACCATATTATTATTATATATATATTAGTATTTACCTATATATGTATCATTGGTAGAAGGGTGCACTGCCGTGTTTGGAGTAAGTTACCGTAGCTAATGAAATGACAACAAATGATATGAGGGACTTTTATCTCGGTCATCTATAGAATTACTGTATTGTCGGAAAATAATCTTCTATCTACAGTTATTGGTCTCTTGCAGGCGTGCTCCTATCAGATGGATAAAGTGGTCATCCCAATCTCATAAGAAAGGGTTGTAGTAGTCGGTGGAATTATTAAATAACGTAACTCGTTTCGTTTTCTTATGCTGGGATCTTTTTAAACAATTAAGCGACCACGTGATCATTCTTACAGTTATTATATTTCAATGAACGCTTCTGTTTGGTACTAACTAAAAGAATAAAAACAAATAAAACTGTCAACAGCGATTCTTTTGCCTGTTTAAACGGTTTTCTTATCAGTGTTTTCAGTTACTTAAATAACGCATTTAAACAATGCCATTTCCAATAATATTTTTGTACGAGCTCGTAAATAGAGCTAAATAATTTACCATAGTCAAAAGTTGGCAAACTTCTCTTGCAATTACACAAACCAATATATACACACAAATAGAGAGTTATCCCAAATTGTGCCTACATGGAGTCTTAAGTACCAACTACCAGCGCTGTCACAGTTGGAGGTCGAACAAGGATCGGTATTATATATCAACCCCAAGTAATAAGTTAGTAGAGCATTACGTAACTAAAAGTTCTATTTGCGACTTGAGGTTAGGTTCATATATCTGCCACTGCTATTATGTATGTTTTGATTTCGCCAGATTTGACTAATACACTTTCATTGTAGGTTAATATTAAAGTATAAAAACCAGGTATTTGTTTTCGTAATAAAATATTAATTGTTGTTTAGCGGTAATTATGTACAACCCCGTTTACATCTCTGCATCTAAAGACTTGCTATTTAGTCTAGGCCTCACATTACAATATTAAATACTTGCATTCGATTTTTATTTAAGCAAAGAGTTACAATTTTAAATGGAAACTTAACGGTTATAGAGAAGAATGTTTTATATATGACACTTGATAAAATTTGCCCAAAACAAAAGCTTAGATTATATTTATTTAGTCACGTTATTCAGTGTTTATTGCTAAAACATCGTTCTAGCTTCTGCATACCAATCTGGGGGCACGGCAGTGCCCCCGCCAAGTCGAGCGCGAAGCAAACACTGCCGTACCATCCTTTACAGGATCCATTTCGCCGCATTTTCAGGCCCCGATTTGAGAACCTTTGGATAATACCAGAGCGCTGAAATTTTCGTCATCTAGTAAGATATAATAACTTACTTTAAATCCAAAATTTCAAGTCTGTAGGTCATTTAGTTCCGACGTTAAGCGAAAGCAAAGTTTCGCATTTTCGACAGACACTCACTCACTCACTCAGTCATGATCATCAAAATAGAACTAGTACTTCCCATTAACTCAGAAAGCTGAAATTCGGTACAGAGTTAGGGTTTAATGGCTACATAAAGGGAAAACTATGAAAACTTCGAAAATCGAAGATCTGGAGTACCTGGTGATCCTGCTTAGATAACAAAATCATCAAAATAGAACTAGTACTTCCCATTAACTCACAGAGCTGAAATTTGGTACAGAGTCAGGGTTTAATGGTTACATAAAGAGAAAACTATAATAACTTGGATAATCGAAGATCTGGAGTACCTGGTGACCCTGCTTAGATGACAAAAGAGCCCAGCCAAACTATAAGAGATTGACATACCGCCTTTAAACAATATATATTTAACATGGTGGGCCGCTTCATCCGATGACAAAAATCGGGGGGCACGGTAGTGCCCCCGCCAAGTCGAGCGCGCTAGACCAATACAAACAGACATGTTGGTGCGCACAAATATTTGTAGGTACTGCCCGGGGATCGGACCCGGAACCCTTGGTGTAGTAGCCGACGTATCTCTATAATAAATTTCACCGAACTTTAGGCATAAGCGATAAAAATAATTTACGTTTACATGCCGTGTAAAATAAAGCTCCCAAAACAAACCATTATTTTTAATGTTTCTAACTAACAAATTTCAACTCAAACATTACAGTAGCGAGTAATTAGTGCAATTCGTAACATAAATAACAAGTGTGAACACCCTACGGGATCATAATACCACATCGGAAACTTATCAGAACTCGCGAAGAACTAATCCAATGTCACTAAGGAAGTAAGTAAGCGTAAAATCAAGTTGGTAACAGGGCGTACTCACAACTTGCAAGTCATCAAGTGGTGGCCATGATTCCATCTCTCTGGAAGACGCAGATTACGTAAGATAACGTTATGTCAGATTTTAGAATCTGTATCATAACCTATGCATGCAATGCAATTTACACAGTGTATTGGTACTTTATTATTTATAAGACTACATAGACTGATAAATACATTTACAATTGGAACTTAATAGTGTTCAATGGTCTCTAGACCATTTAACATTTTATCAAGACTTCTCTTGACGAAGAAAATTGCCTGATAAAATTGAATAAGGCACAAAGATCAGGTTTAAATCATTTATCAACGTTTCGACTGAAATCGTAACCATGGCCTGGAAAAATATTGTAAGTAAAACGCATCCAAAATATGAATACAAGATCGGGTCAATATCCGAAAAGTTACGTTTTGTATGTCACCCCCCCTGTAGCCACGGTGCACACTCTAACTTAACGTGCAGGACTTAGGTGGAAAACTTTCCTTAAGTTGTAGATTTCTAAGTTAACGATCCGTACTTTGCGGCAGGTCATAATATTTACATTTTGACCTAATACATTTTTACCGCTATCATTACCAAATTGCACACTTTCTCTAGCATATGAGATTGGAATAAAATGTTCTCACAGAACAAAAATCGAAAGGGACCATAATTACATGATGGGTTAGCATCTAAATTAATGGTAAGGAAAAGGGTTTTCTGTTTCATCGTCTCTGTCAGTTTTTGTATAAAGGTTATTGGACGACGTTGTTAAGAGATGTGGAGTGTTTCCGTCAGAACACTTTTTAAAAGAGAACCATATTTTTAATTTTATTTTAAAAAGATAGTTTTAATTCTCAGCTAGATATATTAAAATATCAGATTAGTATCCCTTCACTTACGGTCACCAACGCACTCGTATGATTTACGGAGTTTCGGGAGTCAAATGATAGCTGTATCACTTACTTACTTTTTTGGTGACTTAACTTGTTTGTCTACCTTTGAAATGAAATGGATCTTTGAGGTATCCGTGAGAAAACAAATAACTAACTGAAGTATTACAACCTATATTAATGCACGAAGTATCCTGCGTCTAAGTTCGGTGAATATGTTTTTAACTGACTACATTTACATTAATAGTACGTACATATATAATATAAAATAAACTCTTCTATTAGAAACCAATAAATACAAATCACTTAAAAGCTTTTGGTTGAGTTATATTTACATGTACATTTCCAAGTTTACACCAGTTTACGTTAACCCGAACCAAGTCGATAGTACTTATGCAAGTCTTCAAACAACTCTATTTCTGTTCATTACGGAACAGCCAATTATACGAACAGAAAAAGAATTATTGATCGGTCAAAGCAGGCCACGCGGATGGCTAAATTATTCCATTTTCATAAAGCAACTGTTGTTTTCTGTGATACACTAGGTGGAATTTTACTTCTTTACATTAAATATTTATGTATAATACTTAGATAGGAAAACGACCTTAACTTAATATGGAAAATATGCTATATGCTAAGGAACGGTTTGTTAAGGACGGGATTTAGTAAAAACGCTCATAAATATTCGAACTATTTATTTAGTATAGCTTTTCTAAGATAATAGTTAAATAACTGAACAAAACTCTTACTAAACATCTCGGCGTTACAATTACACTGTGTCCACTTTTTGATATATAAAGTGACTTATTTAGGAAACAGTTGTCACTCGCCACCAGGTGTGTTGCTTTGATAGCTTAATTTATCTTTATTAGGAACACAAAATCAATGTAGAGATGTTTTAATATTGCGCGCGCCAGTCGTATTGGTCAACTGTAATAATATTCAGAAATCTGTAAACAGTTGTACCAAATAAAAAGCTCGTAACTCTTAAGGACCTTGTTAATGACCACAGGATAAAAATAAATGGCATCCATAAACAATTTTGACAAATATAAGTCAAAACCAATTTAACAGATTCAACTGCGTAAATAGAAACTAATTAAAACCAATGTTCATTTTTCTCCGGGCTGCAGTTCACTTCACACCTGCAACTCAATGTTTTCGAGTCGGAAAAGCTTAAGACAGTTGTACAAAAATGGATTTCAATACCCTTTAAAACAGCAGTTCTGATTATGATATAACAAATATTTATAGGCGGCATTATCATTTACCATTAGGTAAATCGTATGCTAGAGAGAGAGAGAGAGATCTAACTCAACACTAATATATCATCTTGTGTAAAAAATGACTGTCATCTATTTCAATCACAGATTTCCCAATACAGGAGATGGGGCAAGCCGCGTTTAAAGTGCGACAACTGTAAGCTCAACGAGCATACATTGGCTACCAGTTTACGCTCTGTGAGACGAGTCAAGACGCACGAATATTAAAAGAAATTACCGATTTTTTCCAAAATGCCATCCTGTGCAATTGTAACATGCCATCATCGCAATGAATCAGTAAATTTACACAGAAATATAATAACTTTTCAAAGGTAAGAACCGAAAAGAAATTGCGACACTGGGACTGCCTATAAACTTGGCGGCTTGTCCAGTCTAATGTATATTCTAATGTCTGTGATTTCAATATTGAATATACTTTAGATATTTTCAACCAGACACCGAGCAAACACATGTGCTCGTCACATTAATGTTGGTCCTGGCATCGAACCTATATACCAAACTAACTCATTATTAAATTTTCGTATTTTTTAACGGAATCTATAATGACGTCAATACGACTGTTTTTTAAATATTGAACACATGACTTTGAGCTTTTCTAAGGATTGAATAATAAATACCTGGTGGAATATAGCCGCTGTAGTAATGCTTAAATAGTTCTGATACCTTTATTCCTGTAAATGTTCCGAGTAGGAAGTGTATATTACTTCAACGTAAGTTCTACCTCGATGTGAGCCGTTTGCACAATTTAATATTTAAGAAAATATTTTGTAACTGATACTTAAATGCGATCCTCATAAACACAAACGAGTAAAAAGAACAAAATAAATTAAACATAAAACAATGAATTTATTTAGTGAACGATCTTCATATTTGATTTTTTTTTGTTCTTCAAAAAATTACATACATTTTACTCAGTGCAAACCGCACAACTGCAACTGTAATGCACATGCTATTTTAATGCCTGCCAGCCAGTGCGTGACCCTTTTAAGTAACTGCATCACCAGATTATAGATAACCCTTTTAAAAACTCAATTCTCGACAACACTCAAAACGGTCTTATCCATTTTAAACTTAAATGCCAAGACAAGTGGGTTCTTTTTATGAGACCAGCTATTATGCTACTGGCTTGATGAGGCACAACACAACGACGCATTCTCCTTATACAAAATCTACTTACATTCATAGTTGAAGGAAACTTAAGTAAATATTTAGAAGTATTTCAAACAAACACGTTTTTAGATTATTATCTCCACTAGAACAAAAATAGTCCGACCCATAATTAAGATATCCCTAATTATTCAAACCAAGCAGTAAACTGTTCGAAATAGCCATTATGAGATACTTGTTGCTTAAATTATTACAAACATTGTAGGTTAAAAACAACTCATTTTGTACCATGTTTTTTTTTTTATACTATAACAGGCAAACGAGCAAACGGCTCATCTGATGGTAAATGTCACCGCCGCCCATGTACATTTGCAATACCAGAGGGCACTGAAATGCGTTGCCGGCCTTTCAAATGTTACAATTAAAGCTATTGTATTGTAATATGCGCTGGCAAAATACTGCTTTAGTCTTAAAAATTAGGTACTTCGCAATTGATGGCAAATATACACTTCAATAATCTTATCATTTGAGATTGTCAAACAATTTATTTTATCATTATATAGAGTTAAAAGGATACATTCAATGCCAAGGGAGTGACGAAATGTTTTAAATCATACATATATAATCGTACAATATATATGTATATATATATATATATATATATATATATATATATATATATATATATATATATATATATATATATATATATATATATGTATATATATATATATGTATATGTAAAACATAAATAAATCTACGGTCGTTTTAATCAAAAAATAAAAAAGGTTAGGTTAATTGGTATTCATATAGGCTATCTGCAAAATGAGGATCAACTTGAAGTTCGTTTGATATCACGTTATGGGAATCACTGACATATAGTTCAAATAAACAAACAAATTAAGATAAACTTTAATATAAGCTAATCAATATGTTGATGTATGTTAATATTAACATTAAATATAGCATTTTTTTCAATACTTTGATTAGTTTAATTTATTTATAAAATCACTGTGTTTTACGCAATAATAAATTTTACACTAAATTGCAAAGTAGCATACTACATCTTATTTATAATATAGATTTTACTAAGAAATATCGTACTATACTATGTATACTAACTGACAGAACACGGAAGAATTTCTTTCAATACCAATAAGTTTTAAATATAATTTTCTTCGAAGTTCAATTCAATTGCCATTGCCGAATCCAATTTATTTATTTCATTATCAAATTGCAATCGCATAACCCTTTGTTACGGTTCCGTTATCAACTTATCTACATACACTTTACAGTTGAAATTCTATTGAAACAGCAACCAAATATGGGGTTGACTTTAGACCCCGGTCGTCGAACTCAAGTCAAGTTCAAGTGTTAGGGACGCACGCGCCACGTCATGTTTATTTTTAGGGCACTAAATATACTGAACTCCTTCGCTGATTCCAGTAATGTTTCCTGCGGCTTTCCGATTGGCTAGACTGTCGCTAAATGTCGCCAGCGCATGATGCTGGGAAAACACACATGTGGCGAATGTACCTACTTATTCATCAAATTGGTACTTAGTGCACATTTACGTTAATTACTTGTACTAAAATATCTACTACGGAAGACAGAATATTGGTAACAGTTCCTAATTAAAACGAAATCTAGTTTGTAAAAGTCATAATATGTATTTGTGACACGTAGAGGGATTTAAATACGTTTTAAATAAAATTGAATTTTCTGAAAAATTTTAGAATGTAGTTTCATCTTAAACTTATACAAACGGGAATTGTGAAACCTTGAAGACAACACTGTGTTTTTGTCGCTTTACTTTATTTTCATATATTTCTACGCATATGAGCAAAACGATATACAATAACTTTTGTCAGTACTTGTTGTCTGCTCCTAAAATGGCTTACATTTCTAAAATGGATGTCAACATGACAAAATCTTATGTTCGAATAAATGACAAAAATTCATTTAATTTGTATCAGAATTATATTGCTAATATAAAATATGGTCCCTTCATTAACGTTAAAAACGAAGAAAACTTTGAACTTCATTCGTAATAATAAAACAGATAATATATATTTCATTGATTTCTTATATGAAATAAATATAATCTATACTGCAAACACGATTTCTTTTATGAGTCGCAAACCCATGCGATGAATATCATTGCTTACGTCCCCTAAGTAGGTTAACAATTATGCAAAATAAACGCTTAAGCCAGCTTCAATCCAACTCCATAAAAATCTTCCATTTTCCATGCACATCTAACCCTTAAAACTCATTAGGCGTTACCATCTAAGAGAAATAAAACTCGACTTTTAAAATTCATATCGGCAGTGCACACAGGGGTCCTTCCCCCGACAGCTACCGACCATTGTTAGGGGCATATTGTGCACAACCACCTGGCTCATTAAGGAGGCATATTCACCACCAAAGCACAGAGAAACCCCGGCTTTGTCGGTAAGAGCGCACGCTATGTATGTCGCTCATAGTTTTGAACTGAAACTTAAACCCTGAATATATTTTTGTAATTTAACACTTTTAAAGAACGAAAGCACTTTTTTTGTCGCATCAAATAAACAAATAAATAATAAACTTACTTAAATCTAATACTTAAACACTCTTTTTCTACTCTGTTATTATATGGTTTGATTTTAATCCTTAAATCGAAATTATCAAAACATCATAACACAGTAGGTGCATACTCCAAGGTAGGTAGATTCAGTAGGTATAACAGATACTACGGCAAAAAACAAAACTACTTACAATAAATTACTAGGTTACCTACCCTCGCCCCTGCAACGCCCTTACTCGAGATTCTAGTACTCTGGGACAGCCTTAGGCTCGTAGCATATTTTTATAGACAGAGAGTCTTCTGCACTTGCCAGTCGTCCGGTTAAGCTCTGCAGGCCATCTGCGGCAAACACCGAAAAGACCCTCCAAAAATTTTACTATAAATAATTCAAAATGGGGTTGATGTGATACAGTTCCATACTAATAAAAAAATTGCAAATGTGTAAGTAGAGCATCTAGAGTGAAATAAGAATAAGAGCTTATGAATAACATTTGCAGAGCATACCTATAATATATTACATATATATAACCAATGAGTAATTGAACCTTACCCTCAGCGTGATACAACAATTTCCATAATCAATCAATGACAAATTATAAGTGACAATTGAATTCGCGTGTGAACATAATTGATTAAAGTTATCAATCATTAACTCGACATGTGTTGCGCGAGAAACAAAGATTTGCACGCCATTTTCTACTCAAGTTGTGATGAATCTATACAAATGATAGATAAAAGTTTTAGAAACTATCCGAGATCTGCTATTTAGTTACCTCAGACTTTAAGTTCTGAGTATGAAAAAATAGAAAATTTTGATAAATCTGGACCCTAATTCCAATGATTTTAAAATGTTTTTTTTATTATATCTCAACAGTTATATATCAACTATCAAACATTATTAAAAAAAAAGTTTATAAAAAATCCAAATTGGTAGCCTAGTACTTTACGTTCGTTTGACAGTTAAAATAATGGTTTATAGAACTATTCGAAAATAGAATTTGGGAATTAAGGAATAATGCGCCCAAGTGCTATTAATAAAGATTTTCTATGAGTATTATTACTAGAAAGTTCATAAGATATAGATTTTGCACTATCGCGTAAGTAGAATAAATAGCGCTCATTGGCAGTTAATACAGAACAATTTTTTATGTTAAGAAATAGGTCAGCATGTACAGACATTACCTTTTATTGTCTCTATGTAATATGCTGTCTTAAGATGAAGGTTGTCAGATGAGTAACAAGTTGTCTAGAAATTGGTTATTTATTTTATTGTAAAATACTTTTAAATGATTTTTGATGATGAAAACATGTAATACAGTTTGAAAAGATTCATCGTCAGTTAAATTTCTTACACTTATTGAATGCAAACATGCATCAGTATTAAACGTTTTGTGAACATTTCATTTCAATTTTAATTGTTCATACCCGTTTATTTATTTTGCTTTTAATTATGTTTCAAATTTAACAAAAAAAAATTAATAAAAAAATTGCAACACCACTGAGCCGTTCAAATAGTCCCCTCGTTCAGACAATGATTAGCTTCCTGTTAATCTCCGTCTAAAAAACTCCATAACAATGGACTAGGCACACTCACTGGGTCTATTTTGGCAAAAAGCTTCCCTTTTCCTTTACCAGTTGAGGATTTGAACAAATATTTTTATTACTAAACCAATGTTTGCATTACAATCGTCAGCAAGGGGTTGGGTGAATCACCATTCATCCGCCATCTTTCTTTGATTTCAATTCCTCTACGTTGGCGTGAATTTGAATAGGCCAACTGATCCTTTCGATCTGTACATCAAATCGTTTGTTTTGGAAACCATACTGCAAAGGCAACTCAGAAGACATCTTGAATTTGTGACATTTTATTTACATTTTCCGCAAAAATTTGTACGGAAGGAAAAGTATTCCACCTGGAAAAGCTGGAAAGGCGCAGCTTTGAATTGAAATGGGAATAGTGAACGCAAAAATTCGCGACAGCTTATCGATAAAATAATATTCCTCTCGCACATTCAAGTTAAGGGCAATCGTGAATGTGCATTCGTAAGAATTAATAATTCTTAAAGTCTTATACAAGCCATTTCGGTTTATTTCTGGACCAATAATGTGTCGTGGTAGCAAAATATTGTAAATACTCGACAGTAAGCACCCTAATACTGAAGCACTCTAATAACTGCAAAAACAAAATGAAAGAAATTTGATTAGGCCTAAGCTGAGACGACGACCCCAAACAGCCACTAAAAGAAATTAATCGGCGTGTCCGAAAAATAAAACAAAAGAAACGGTAAATCCCACACTGAGCGAAGACAATATATCGTGTCGTCATAAAGCTGTCCTCTCCCGGCGGCGCCACTGCCCCCGCACACTCCTTCGCAGGCGAGACGGTACGCACGTGCGTACTACTTGTATCACCCCACACACAATCAGAAAACCTTAAAATACTAATTAAGAACTTCTTTCTACTATTGCCTAACCCTGGAGATGCTGCTCATCCTATTATTCACCATATCGCGTTACCATTAAATACATTTTGTTTTGCTCCACGGGCGCATACCATCGCTCGTGATAGCGATTGTGTTGTCGGTGAATATTTGAACTTTTGTCCTTTTTTGATTAGCGGTTACGTTGCGGTTTTTTTAACAAGGAGCTTTTCCGATTTACAGGTACTGCCTTTTAACGCAGATCTTTTCATTACCAGCGTTAATGTTAATTTAACTTAATTTTTACGGATGATGTACTAGACAAATCGAATAAAATATTTTTTCCAAAAATTTTAATAAAACTGAGTGCAACCATAATCCCGTAGGAGCCCCTCGAACTTAATAAATTGTACAGCACAGTCTGCAATCATAAACAACGGTGCCATAGTAGTATTATGCACCCTAACCGCATAACTGTTCCCCCGCGTATTGGTGCCAGTATTGGTGATGAACGGTCCAATAAATACCCGTAAGGTTATACTGCGACACGTACAAAACATTCCCGGATATAAAAGCATTATCCTGTTAAGTAATTTATTTCTTCTTCAGGTAGTAAGCGACGGTTATTTTGGTGCCACTTAAACGTTCTATAATCCACGTTGTTATAGTAGAAAAGAGGGTGTCGGAGACCATAATATTACACCATAAACGGTAAAGAATTAAATTACAGAATCCCACACCTGTTTAAAAATGGGTAATCCATAAATCTTTATAAGTTTATTTGTATTTTATACATGCCATCAATAGTTTTGAAGTGCGGCGAAAAAAAATACTTGATTCCAGAATACATTTGTCGGTGCTGGAAAGTAAAGCATTTTTAAAATAAAGCTACGAGCATAACGAAGTTTTATTAATTTCATAAAAATAAAAATATAGGTCCATGGAATGCGGACGATGCATTAGATGAAGATTTTAATTTTGAGCATTTCTTCAATGTCATCTAAAAATATCGATATAGGAGAAGTGACAACTGCTCATTGACCGAATTTGAGTGTTCAAAATGTAAATTATTGAGAATATCTATATTTGTACTTAAAAACCTGACCTATCGTAAACCTTTTCTAGATTAACTGAGTAATCGTCCTCTGACTCAAATGCCCTTTGCATTCAATCCAGACAACCCACTCACGAGAACCGGTCTAAACATAAACCTGTAGTGCTTACTCCACTTAATACAAGATCAGTAAAATGCATTTCGTTACTGCACTTTAAATTCTAACGGCATTTTGCAGCAATGGTTCAATTAAGACCGAATTCAAAAAACTTATTGTGATAAACTGTATGGAATGTGGTTCGGATTTCTCAATCATATTGATGTCGGAAGTCAGTTATTTTGAATTTACTCAACCATTTTTATTATCTTTGTATTGAATAGATTGAGTAGAGTAATTTTATTTGATCCAATGAAAATTCACGTAGTAACTCTAGATGTAATGATTTGGAGGAGATACTAATAATAAAAACTTATGCTTCAACTGTAAATAAAGCCGCTAAAATATCTAATTTTACACAAGTGACAACAGACGTCTAAAGTTACAACAGTCTATTTAGTACTTAGACACGTAGTGATGATTTTTATCAATTAAAAGCACAATCTGAAGTGATCATAATAACACAGATCTTAAATCAATTCAAGAAACAATTTCAAGTAATCTCATTGAACAATAAATTATGAGTTCATCGATATTACAATATTATTTATCGCATTTAGAATTAAAAGTAAAAACATAAATCCAAATATATTTGAAAATTGACACTTACGACTCCTAAACAATCCAAAACTACATTCCTTACACATTCATTGAGGAGAAACAGGCTCTCAATTCTCACCAGCAACGTTCACCGTATTTATGGTCTTTTAAGTTCAATAATATGAACTTTTGAATTGATCATGTCATGGTCGATTATTAAACTGCAACTTTCCATCAGCCCGAGCTGCTATCTCGACCGGACCAGTAGTCTAGTGGCATACATTCGTTTGCAATATCAATTTCTAACGGACGCATGCTGTAGCAACAATACCCGAAAATTAGGTTAGTAGATTGCAGCCACTTATCTCCTAAGGCACACTCGTACTTAATTATGTTTGTAACTATTGCACTTATCGGAAACTATACATGTGTAAGTCAGCAGCACTTGTAAGTTTAGAGCACCTATTGATAAATACGCTGCCCAATTACGCTGATAAAGTGACCGATCCATTTCGGACATTGATTATTGTTCATGTTTAACCATTATATCCTATATCTAACCTTTTTTTATGATACAAATAGTACATGAAGGTCAGGGCATAGCAGAGCAGCATTTAATGAGATTAACAACTGACAAGCTGTTATTATTCTTCACCAATGCCGCACTGCGCCCGTCACCCAAGACTACAGATGTTAGTAATTTTACTAGCTATAGTGCCCTCATCCCGACACACAAACATAACACTTCTTTCACGGACGGCACTGTAGTGGTACTCTAGTACCACCGCAGTACTCTAGTATAGTAGTAGTAGTCGTCTACGACTCAGTACCGAGTCTGCCACCTAGTAGACCCGATAGAGAACATATTAAATGTTCAATATAACAAATAAGTTTTTTTTTGGGTAAAATAAGACAGGGTGAAATCACTGGATAACGTGGCTTAGCATCTTCAAGACGCAAGAGCAATAATGTTTAGTTTCTTTACTTACTTTAAGTGGGTTGCTTTATTATTAACTTATAAAAAAATCTTAGGGCATTGCTGCAAAACCAGGATTAATCCATATTTGCGCTGAATTAAGAAAGATTGTTAGTAACAGAGGAAATTAAAGCTACTTAACAAACATCTCTGTATTTTTAGCATATTTTTCTGCTATTTGGTTTTGGAGGTAAAAAGAATTGCCTTAATTTCAACATATTCTATTGATACTTACCCATGCTAGGTATTCATTGAAAATATACTAATTACATTATCTTGAATACGTTAATAATGTCTAATAAGAACAGCTTTTATTATACGATACCTAATGTCTTACATGTTTCAATTATATTGTAAACGTTTTCATACTTAGATTTTAAACTTTACAGAGAGTTTATTTCATTAATGAAAAACATATTTTGATTTTATTATTAATTTTATGAACAAAGCTTATACCTTTTTCATTCATATGCTCTTCATTTCTGGAAATCAACAATGTCATTAAATTGAGCTATCTCCGTTGCAATCACAATCCAGTTATTTAATTTACACCTAGAAACACATTAGCCGTTGTATAAACCACAGGTGCGGTCACATGTCTATTGGTCGGATTGGTGGATCGCATTACAGAGTGTGATACCTTAAGGTATGTCCAACGCATCCAGTACAGAAATTAACGCGTCTCATTGATTCAGCTTGGAAGGTGTCTTCATTGTTTACACATGAAATGCGGAGTTATTGTTTGAAGATTACTATCATGACTGGACAATGAACGAGCGATTTGTTGGTCGATGTTAATATGCATGAATACGAATGGGCTGTAATTTAACCTGTATAGAAGCAATGAACACTAAAAATTTGTGGCAGTAAAGTCAAAGATATTGTAACTCAAATTTATGTTATTTTTTTAGGTGTATTTTTCTTTAACTTAACATAGAAAAGTAACAGACTTTTCACTTAGATATTCTATCAACAATGATATAAGTAAATAGATTATTTTCTTAGTTAAGTGTCAACAGTATAGTTCCAATGTATGTAACAATGGAACTATTCTATTGACACTTCTTTCTTTAACATTCGTAAATAATAATAATAATTAGGACGAGTATTAATTAATGAGGTGTCATACTAATTGTATCATACTGAAAAATATATAAACACTATTATATGTTTATGTTTGGTGATATTTTCATAGTATTCTGTCATTCATCCTCGTGTCAGTTAACCAGCAGATATACATATATGTTTCGCTTAAGACATTCATGGCTTATAACTTTTGCCCTTATACTCCATGGTTCGGTTAACTCCCTACTTCCTTCAGTAAGGGAGGAATATCAGAAATCTTTCTTACTTTGTTTATTCATTTATTCAATACATTTAACAATAAACATCATCGCAATTTATTGTATTTTTTGCATTTGCTCCTATTACCAGAAAGTTTTATATTTTTTCATGATTTGTTTTTGCCAATTTTCTTCGTCACCGTGTATGGTGCGCGTATTCTTTTAGCTCTATGTTCTATAAATATCATGGTGACAGTACTTGTCCATAATAATAGGTCATGAATAAGTCCATTAAAATTTCATTACTTTAAAACAATCGCCGGAAACATCCTGCGGATATGCACCAGCCGTTACCATCTCGATGCATTACGTCAACATCTAATTCGAGACTTCACCAGGCAGTACAGTTGCAATTTGAACTGTTCTTTATCTTTCTTTTTGTAATGTGAAACAAAAACAACCCCAATTAATAAGCTTTATTAAAACAATGGTTTTTCTTTAAATTTATAATTATAGATTTTTATAATATAATTTTCATTTAATGTGCATTACGAAGCATTGCAAAAATTGGTTCCATTCTTTCTACTTTTAAAGAAATAGTATTCTCATATCAAATAATATTGAAAGTCGATTCTTATTTACAGTAAACTAAAGTAACTACAAACGAATATAAATAAAAAGTTTTAACATAAAACTTTTCATTTTAACACAAATTCTCTAGTTAAAACAAAATTTACAAGGCGAAATAAAAATTATAGAACATCACTTTGAAAAGGTTCAAGTATCAGCTTAAATTAGAAATTCACAACTATTGGAGTTCACACTAACACGGTGGTACATTAAGAAAGATCTCACGGAAATAATCCTTTGGCGAGACATCCTGGCCTAGCCGCAAATCAAGATATGGCGCTCATTATTATGCTATCCACCAACACATACAATAACATCCCACAAAGCGTCCCGCAACAGTATCGACAAAGTTCCATCCGGTACGTTAAACATCGCGTGGTTCGCTAATCCGAGCGTAACATTGCAAAACGCAGAGCAAACTGCTTCGCTTTGTATTCCACTAATGAGAGCCACGTGGCTGTCCCCGCATTGCAGACTGCACAATAAAACAATAGCTCCACAGTTGTGCACTCTGGCTTTATTCCTACAGGACTAACTGTCGCGTGACTTTGAATCGTTACGGGAGTACCGCAAGGCGCTATTCTCGAGCCAGTTCTGCTCATTCTATTTGGGAAACGTATAGCACCAAATGTTATCGGAATTCATGTTACAGGATACTTCATTATGCCAGCGGATCCTGCTTTTTATGTTCAGTGCCATTTGTTTCTTGTCAGAATCTACTTTTTATTGCGGCAAATGCAAATAAAAACTATTCGTAAAAGCTTTACAGCGCAGCGGGTCATGTTTGTTTTCAATTTACTCTACGAGTATACAGCTCTAGGTATCCTTAGCAACGACGGTTGCGTCAATCACTCAATAACCTTATTCGTAAATAATCAATTGGTTGATAAATATTAAGCATGTTTGTGTTTAATGTGGTTAAATATTTCTGTGACGTCTAACAACATAATGTCAAAGCTGTAACCTCATGAATGACACCTTCCCTACTGTTCTAATAAGAACCGGACCTCTTTAACGATACCATCAAACAGGTACACTGACTTTTCGTTTACTGTGTCGATTCGTGACACATCTGACACAAACACATTGACGTTAGGTATGTGTTTGTTGTCACGTTGTCGTTAAACATGCGACGTAAACATGGTGCCGTGCTCGCGTCACGCCGCGCTCCTCGTCCCAGTGCCATTAGGGCGATTGTTGCATTTCTCACTGGCACTGTTGACATCGACTCACCTAGTTGTGCGAAGACTTTAGGCCTGACGTTTTCCTGCCAGGCGGCGGCGGCGGCAGCGACGAGTGCCGCGAGCAGGGCACAGCGGAGCACGATCATTGCACTAGTCACAAGTCGACATCACTTGTAATGGGACACTCACGGCGCGGTAACAAGCGGGCGGGGCGCGCGACGGCCGGCGAAGGACTGGCGGCGGCGGCGGGGCGCGGGGGCCCGGGGCGCGCCTGCGCCGACGGCGCCCCGCGGTCTCGCATGCGTGGGGCTGCGGAGTGCGGACCTTGCACGTGACGCAACCCTCCTCGCCCCAACACCCTCCACTCCGACCCTACTACGTCATAATCGCGTTAAAAAAGCGCCTGCATATCCTAATGAACACTAAACCAGCAATTAAAAAGTGTTGTTCATATTCGACGTTTTTAAACTCGTTGGGGGCGTGACGCCGTGACGCGTAACAGATTTGGCGAATCGCTGGTCGCAATTACTAGTTTGAAGGCTTGCGATGCCGAACGCCGAAATCCACGAGGATCTTATTACTTTCCCCTTCCGAGAAAAATCTGAACTCGAGCTTTTGCCACTAATTGACGTAGATGTACGTTCCGTAATGACCGAATCGAGTGCCTGCAATTAAATTCATTATTTGGCTTTTGGACTTTTGATGTTATTGTTTGTTCCTCATTTTAGTTGTTTTGTTTTTTTTACGAATCCCGTCGTGACGCTAAGCAAGTTTTTATTTACAGAACACGAAACGTCTGCGGTTAATAATTTAATATACAGGTACGGCGTGTTTTCCTAAGTTAATTAAAGTAAGCACCGGAAACCCTTATCTGTAATAGAAAAAGTTCAAACAAGTTTGCAATTAATTTCCTCGGAGTTGAATCAGCATAGACCTACGTAGACACATATATTTTAATTACACACATCATAAAACTAATCAAACGGAACTAAAATGCATAACGTTAACAAAAGCTAACACAAACATTAAGCTTTCAAATATTACGATAAAGTTCCATGTAACTTTTATATCCCACAAGCATTTCAAAGATAAATGGTACTGTGTCGCAATAATAACTTTTTCTACCGAATAGGGGTTCTATCGCCGCGCATTCATTATTATTAATTGAGTAAAGTTGCACCCCAATAACTTCATTCACAAAATAGAACTATGTTACAATAAATCTGGTTGGTACTAGCCAGATGCATTGTACTCGACCCGTGTGAAAATCAATAGAATAAACATTTATAGGGCATTAGCAACACGCTGAGTAATGTGATATTTCAAATGATACTCGATAGCCGAATCACTACCACTAACGAATTGTCATTATACTCCTACGTACCTGTATACTACGCTGTATAAATATCAAAATACATATAAAGACATGGCTTTTACCTCACGATCTTCAGTCACTGGGAACCATAGATGAGGACTTCGCGTTTACTAGGAAATCGGCGGTTGATACTTCTTCTCAGGGTGTCCTTCGCGGAAGACCATTTGGTGGAGTGGCGCTATTATGGAGGAAGTCTGCGTTCCCACGTGTGTCGGTGGTGGAGTGTCATAATGTGCGTTTGGCAGCTATTATTATACTCCTTGATGATGGTAAATCACTGCTTGTGATAAATGTGTACATGCCTACGGATTCAACGGTAAACCTCACAGAATTCGAAAACGGTCTGTATGGGTGAAATAAGCGCCTTAGTGGAAAAACAAAACATTGAATCTGTTTTTATTCTTGGTGACTTTAATGCTCACCCCGGTGAGTAGTTTTGCGTTGAACTTTTAATTTTTTGCTGTGAGAACTCATGGTCGTGTATTGATATGGAACTACTACCCAACGACACCTATACATATGTGAGTGAGTCACATCACTTGCGTCGATGGCTCTACCATTGTATTGTTACTAGTGCAGCTCGATATATTTAATGTATCTGTTTTGTACCACAATGTTTACTGGTCAGATCATTTTCCTTTAGTTATTGAGTGTAATATAAATAAAATTAAATTAAAACCATACCTCCCGTTTATAGTTTAAATTACCCTCTAGTTTATATAAAGTTCATCATCAGCTCATTAAACGTCCCCACTGAGGGGCACGAACCTACCTGTATAGTGATTTAGGCCTTAGTCGTCCACGCGGGCCTAGTGCGGATTGGACGACTTCACACACAACCTTCGAATCTCTTCGCAGGCGCGCATGAAGGTTTCCTCACGATGTTTTCCTTCACCGTAAGAGCGTCGGATAAAGTACATATATTTTCGAAAATTCGAAAACACATTGGTACGTGTCGGGATTTGAACCTCAGCCCTCCCGGTAGGAAGGCGAGAATTCACACCATTGAGCCACCGACGCTCTAATATAATAAAGTTAAGTGGGGTGAATGGAACGATGAACAAATACAAAAATATACTGTAACCTGTAATAGTCAACTGCGTCTAGTAGATTTTCCTTCAGATTTTTGTACATGCGCTGACAGAATGTGTTCTAATGTCAACCATAGGGCTACACTAGAAGCTATGTATGAAAAAAAATATGTATTTTCAGGGACGCAGCAGAATGTAGCTACAATGTAAAAAAAAAAAAAAGCAATAAGTGCGTACCGGGACGGAATAAGTGTCGCGCACAAGGAGGCTAGATTTTGGTATCGGTCTTGGTTACATAATGGTAAACCGAATTTTGGTTTTATTTATGATAGGATGCGGGAGTGTAGACAAATCATTAAAAATAAATTAAAATATTGTCAAAATATGTTTGTTTAAACTATGTTTGCTTAAACCACGATTAT
Source organism: Leucinodes orbonalis (assembly GCA_019425675.1). Classification (NCBI taxonomy): domain Eukaryota; kingdom Metazoa; phylum Arthropoda; class Insecta; order Lepidoptera; family Crambidae; genus Leucinodes; species Leucinodes orbonalis. The sequence goes on along the minus strand of PQWD01006456.1, from coordinate 2,121 downwards.
TAATCTTTAGGAAAGTCCTAACGAGAGTTGACAAACAGTAATTTAATTAGATTAACGTCAACCGTAAAAAAAACCTGATACGTCTCTGTATAAAATTAGAACCCAAACATTTTAAAAGGACCATTTTAAGTAGAAAAACTATTTTTGCGACATATCTGTCCATATTTACTGACTTCAACTTAGCGAGAGAATATAAAATTAAAATAAATATAACATCTAAATATATACGGAACGCTGTTTTTTTTTTAAAAAAGTCACAGATATTTGTACCTACGCGTTTGCGCGATCATGACGGCGAAGGCTGTACGCGCCCGGGTGAATGGAAGCGGAAGTTAATGCGTGCATCAAATAAACTAATATTTACACAGTGCAATGCTCCCACCGCGCATTTGAAAAAAGAACGTTAATTTTTTTTATGTCATTTCTTATGCAACCAGTGTTTGTTTTATGTTTTTTAGAACATAATGGGTTTGTTTGTTAAATATATTTATGTACTTATGTATAATAAATTGGTATTTATTTTCATAATGATTTTATTACTAAGTTTTTTGACATAAGTTGAATATTCAAAGCTTTTTTATGCTTAATTTTTACACACATGCGTGTGTTGCATATAAACGTAGACGTTCCTGGGACGTTCGAGTACGTCCCAGTCCCAAGTACGTACCCAGAGAATCCGATCACTATCACCATCGCGGTGAACGATGGTCGGTGGTCATCCCTGAAGGTTCGACCAGTCTCTATTCGCGTTACCTGTACGTACCCGGTCGCTTTTGTCCCAAGCATATATGTAGATTCTTAGCCAGTCCCCCACCCCTCCAATGCCCTGAGCCGAGGTTCGCGTCCACTCTGACGCCCTGAGACTCGTTGCATAATTTTTTTGGGTTGAAAGCCATCTGCGCTGAATTGTCCGGTGAACCTGCGGCTTCAGCGATAAGTCATTCGGAAAAAAAGCATCCAGCCAAATGTGAACGACAGAAAACGTTATGAGACTAAAATTGTTACCATTTTCTTTGCGTCCAACAAAAACCTTCGAGAGCAAAACTATCAATAATTTCCCTACATATGTGCCTCTAAAAAACTGTATCAGCTTAAACAATATCATTTTATTCTTTTCTCAGTAACGTTCCGTTCTTCTGATTCTAGCACACGAGCCTTGTTCGAAAGTTTATTCCCTCGGCCGCTACTTTAAGAACCGACTGCTTTAATTAAAAAAAAAGTTAGCGTACCCGGTTCCGCCAGACTATTCGCTGTGCGATCCAGATACACATTTAGCCGCAGTTCGTGTAATAATACAATTAGCGTGAATTTAAAGCACAGGTAAAGCGGAACTCGGAATAAGAACAGTTGAAGATTCTACAAGTTTAGCCGGATAGCATTTAATTTTTGCGTTTTCGTGTTAGGGTCTTTTTGTAATCGCTAATACTAAATCATGCAGCTTACGAACAAAATACAGCTGTAAAAAACTGTTGAAGTATTATTTCTAGTCTCATTATCTCGTATTAATTTGAATACCTTAAATTTTAACAAATACTTAACTCTTTAACCGCCGCAGTTTCATATATTTAACAAACGCAATAGATTTTCCATTGTATAAGTTCGAGAAATAAGTCATACTTATTATATTATTTATTTAAAAAACAAAATTAAATTTTCAAAATACAATGTTTGCTTTTAATATTTTTTTGTTTATATTGTGATTTTGATAAGGAGCTACATGAGAGCTCTATTATAGGCCTATGGTATAAATTAAAGGCTTCATTAAACGACTCGAATTTAACATAAAACACTAAGAATGTTTAAGCATCAAAATTCTACCTCTCAGCTATGACTAGAAGTCATAGCTTTCAGTTATTCCACTTTAATAATTTTAAGGTATATAAAAAAATTTAAATTTTATTTTATTTTAATTAGAACATGTCTGGGCGATGACTGAAACACTAAAGCACGGATTACATTATTTTTCCTAGTACGGAATGAAATGCTTTATATCGAACACAATTAAATGTTACATTACGATGAACAGTCCATCCCTTGGCTAGCTCAGTGTTATCCGAGATTAATGCGATGCTACACAATTCTGCTAATGTTAAGCAAATAGATCGACAGAAATAGATACGA
>PQWD01006455.1:0-73305 GCA_019425675.1 Leucinodes orbonalis | reverse complement strand
CTGTCAGTAGCCATGTCTCAGCTGCGCATGTTACTTGTAGCAAGGGTAGGAGGCATTGCTCAGAGGCTTTAATTTTGATACCTTATTTTCTTCTTCTCTTAAACCTGTTGCAGTCCGATGCTGGACGAATAAGCCTCCCCGTTTTACGTCAGATATCCCGATTTCCACCATTTTCCTCATTATTCACGACTGACCTATTGCAAATAGTCGGTCCATTTACCTTTATTTAAATAAAAAAACAGTTTTTTATACACACCCACGTGTTGTATTCGAAAACCCAGCTAGGTAGATACATACCTACCTACTTCTACTATAGTTTATTTGAATACTTTGCAGACGGTATGAACATATCTTTTACGTTTTTAGAATGTTTCATCCGAGTGCACATGACTTCGGCAGAAAGTCATTACAAATGCGAAGTGCCTCTGTCAACGGCACTTATGAATTTTATTAATTATAAAAACTGCTTATGCCTACGTGTTAGTAAATTAAAATCAGTCATAGCAGTCAGTTATGCTTTCGACTCTTGTGCTCTAGGGTAAAGGATGAGTAAAGCAAATTAAGGGATACTATATAAATAATGAATTATCAAGATATTATGGTTGATGACATCACAAGTTGGCAGCAGTACTATGGTCCCTTTTTTAGGGTCTTGGAATTTCTGTCCGAGATGACAGACCAGTTCTGGAGTAGACTGCGTCTTGGCAAGTGTAGCATAGGACGCCCTCCGGCCGGACCGACTTGCGAAATGCCGCTGGTAAAGGCTGGATGAGAAAAGCAAATGGACCTAGGAGGAGGTTGTCTGGCGCAGAATGGGCCAGACCTTAAAGCAGTGAACCACGATAGGCTGAAGAGAAACAGGTCTTAATCAAACCAAATAGATATAAGCAACCAGACTAACTGCTCTATAAGCCCCGAAGCGTATTGAAACTAATTGACCCTCTTTCGACGCACTAAAGACACTGCAATGTCGAAATGAAAGTGCACACAGATGCTCACAATGACGCGAAGAAAGTAAATTACTTAAACAACCGTAGTCGAGTGGTCATATTAGCTAAAAAGCAAGAATAAATAGGTACTTCTCTAATATAAGGTAAGTCTATTAATCCAACGCCATTTAGTTATTTTTTCATAGAAAATCAAATACCAAAGAACAAACTCATCTGGTCCTTATTTACGTCTACGTATTATTATTTTGTATGACATCAAGTGCAGTGTTGAAGGAAAGTAATAATAGAAGGAGTACGTTCTAAAATATTGATTATTATTTTCCTTTAACACTGCCCTGCGCCCGTCACCGTAGACTCTACCGTCTCGTCACCGTGGTCTCTCATGTCCGGTTATTTAATTAACTTTTTAACTCCATAGACGTATATATCCAACAGAAACAATTGACTTTCTATTGTGACTGGAAACCAAGTTTGAAGGTTTGATCTCCTGTAAGATCGAAATTCGAATATCAAACAGATCTTAAATGACATTGTGATTGTCACAAGGATTTAATTCCAAACATGTCTTTTAATCTTTGCTACATCTAGATAGATTTCACTACTCAAATCAAACAAGGTAAGGACTTTACTTAGTGCGAAAAACAAAAGATGTTTCATCAAAATAAGTTACATATCTTTATATATATTAAAATTCTCCCAGTACGTAAAAAGGAATATTACGTAATTTGACATCCCGCTTAAAGATTGCCAGTATCTGAACCAATATATTTTAAGTTAAATTAACTTTAAAAATACTTTTAACACAAATTATTTTGTCATCCGGGCGAAAAAAGTATTCAACGACTGTAGTTTCTGTATTGTTATAGATAATGGACTCCATGTGAAAACATAATATTGACGTCGAAATCGCTTTACGCATTACATAATCAAGAAAACGGCAGAAGACATCTTAGTCAGACACTACAATATCATCTTTCGGATTGTTTTTTTTTCTTCAAATACCTAATGGCCGTCCGTAACTTCCGTGACTTCGCTCACCCCAGGTGTTAAGGGCATCTGCGAGGTGTTTCCCGGTGAAGTGGACCATGGCTGCCATGTCCAACTCGTAGCTGTTCCTCATCTTAAACAGGTGTAGGTTCCTGGAGATGAATGCGACAGCTGTAGTGTGTCGTCCGATGAACCGTTTAAGCCCCTTATCAAGTTATTAAAGATCTTGTGGAGTTTGTATTCGTGTATAATAAGTCCGATTGAAGTGCTATATCGAATTTATATAAGACTTTATTTATGGGTAATTCAACGTATCTCTCTTATTTGGAGGAATTCGATTCCCTTTTAAACCGCTGCAGACGGACATATTCAGCAGTTACAATTGATTTGCTATACTATTGTGTTCGGAGTCCCGGCAAATGAGAGGCTAAAACTAATATTATCATCGTCATTACAGCACAATATGTTCACTGATTATCACTGCCACCTGCTTGTCATCAGTCTATCTGGTCGGCCTACGCTTCTTTTTCTGTTACGTAGACGCCACTCTATGCCATTTTATAAGCTCTGGTATTTCGGATAAAAAAATAGGTAAATTATAGTACTTATTGACGATTTCTTTCACTACATTTTTGACTGAAGTGCAATATAGAAATTGGATAATATTTTGAATTCTTAAGTATGTGTTACTTGACACGCCCAGTATATGAAATAACAAAACATTTTCAGTACTCCTTTTAAATTATATTCTCTAGAACATTCAACATAATTTATCTGAAAAGTCGTCCGCTCTGCATATACGGGCACACAAGGGCAATGCGAACAATCTTGTTCGTACATAATTAGGATGCAAATTGAATTTCATCCCTAAGTCAAGTAAGTAGTTGGCGTTGGATGCTGGAGTTTCATTTCCTTTGACGTTTATACATTTTTTGCCAAATCTCAGACATCTTTAGCATATAGATTACATGTTTCGTTCAAGCACTGTTTCTTAATCAAATGACATTGGTAAAAATGCGACGGATTTGTAAATTAATTTACAGTGCTATGTCCCTGACCGTCAGAACACATCAATTCATGTTTGAATTTTGAAAATTGTTTCTTATCGGATAATGTTTGTTAACAGTCTTCAAAAAACTACTGTCGCCAAAGTATCGATTGTTTGACTGATTTCTGTAATTATGTATGACTAGCTTTTGCCCGCGGCTTCGCTCGCATTAAATTCGGGATAACACGGTACTTTCATTTATCACTATACATAGGATTTCCCTTCCCTCCAACTTCAAAGGTTTCGGGGTCAATTTCAGAATTATTTTAGCAAAAAATATGTTATAGTGAGCTAACCTTAAAAGATAGACACATGCTGTCGCGGACTTTTTTGTAGACCTTTAAAAGGAGAACAATACTCTCATACATGACTTTTGTGAAACTTTAACCGTCTACTCAGCGTACGCAGCGGAAGCTCCAAGTATGAAAAAATACCCTCGATTTTGAAACATTCTTCATTGTTGCTCCGCTTCTATTACTCGTAGCGTGATGATATATAGCCTATAGCCTTTCTCGGTAAATAAGCTATCTAACACTGAAAGAATTTTTCAAATCGAACCAGTAGTTCCTAAGATTAGCGCGTTCAAACAAACAAACAAACAAACTCTTCAGCTTTATATATTAGTAGCCTTATCGATACTATCGATATACAATTTGGTACAATAGTTTCTGTTCCTACAAGACTATTGATAGTGTTAAAACTCAATATAGACTAAGTTATATAAGGTCTATACTATAGTAATCTGATAATAAGGACTATTGGTAGAATTGACTTCATTTCATACGATACTTAAAAAAAAGGTTGGTTTAATTATTATGTAATAGAATCGTTTGGGCCCCAACAAAAAAACAATTCGACTTCGCTCACCCCAGTTTTGAGGGCATCCGCGAGGTATTTCCTAGTAAAATGGACCACGGCAGTCGTGTCCAGCTCGTAGCTGTTTCTCATCTTATACAGGTGTAGGTTCCTGGCGATGAACTGCGACAGCTGTAGTGTGTCCCCCGATGAACCGTTCAGGCCTATTATCAGCTTATCGGAGATCTCGTGTAGTTTGTCTTCGTCTACAATAAATATGTAAAGATATGAGTGACCGTCTAACACAAGGAGTTTTTGTTTAGCATTCAGTTTATGACACTTCCTTCATCAGTGTCATAAAAAACACGTATGTTCCTTGAGGAGTGTAAGGTTTATGTTAAACGAAATTTTAAAGCTCTTTTTAACCGACTTCAAAAACGAAGGACTTCAATTCGACCTTATATACTCGTATGCTATTTTAAAATGTTTATTCGCGTATATCTTCGTTTTTGATGATGAAACCGATTTTGATGATTAGTTTTTGTTGGAAAGAGGATACTTCAGAGTCCCATTTTAAGGAAGTCAGGGTCTGATGATTGAGACCAAAAAATGAGGAAAAATTTATTTTTATGTTTGTTCGCGTATATCGTCTATGAACCTATTTTGATGATTATTTTTACTTTATTCAGGTTTTACTCTGCATTATTTATTTAAAGCCAATGATATTCCTTATATATAAAGGTAGATATGCCATCCGTGCCTCAAAAACTCTTTTGTTTAGGTAAATGTACGCTGATTCGAAATATGTGTATATGTGTCACTGCACTCGGAACACTTTTTTTGATTGTTTTGTGAGCATATCACGAGTCTATACTTTTTAACATCATTGCTTAAAGCCCTTGAAATGAGAATAGTTTTTGCTCCCCAGTATATAAAATTATGCGGTCCATCATTGGAAAGTACACAGTGCATTCAAAAAGTTCCGGGACTAAATTTCTATAAAATCAACGATCATCGCCATCACTCGCACAACGTTGGAACTAGTTAATACCATCCTTCGACTATCTACATTCGAGATTTCAGCGCTCTTACCTCATTCGAAGTGAAGTTTTGTTTGGTTGAAGTAAACGTGTTTATATCGGTCGGTCACAATTTGCGAAATGGAGCAACGTGCCGCTATTAAATTTTGTTTCAAATTGGGAAAAAGTGGTTCCAAAACTTATCAAATGTTAAAAACTGCATATGGCGAGGATTGTTTAAGCCGAAGCAAGGTTTTCGAGTGGTATGGACGGCCCCTCAAAGTTCGCGCAACCAAATCCAAAATCAAAACGATGTTCATTTCTTTTTCGATTCTCATGGAATTATCCACAGCGAGTTTGTGCCAACCGGCCAGACGGTGAATGCAGCATTTTATAAAGATGTGCTGGACAGACTTTTGAAGCGGATTCGACGCATAAGGCCAGAATTTTACAGTAGTGGCGATTGGTTTCTCTTGCATGACAATGCGCCCTCTCATTCCTCGATCCTCGTTTCACAATTTTTGGCCAAAAAATTAGTTACTGTGATCCGCCACCCACCATACTCACCAGATCTGGCTCCAGCGGACTTTTTTCTATTTCCCAAGATTAAAATTGCCATGAAGGGCGAGCGTTTTCAGGATGTAGAGGCCATAAAACGAGGAGTGACCGCCACACTCAAGGCCATTTCCGAAGAAGAATTTTTGCGGGCCTTCCAACGGCTGTACGACCGCTGAAAAATTTGTGTAGAGAAGAGGGGGGACTATGTTGAAAATTAAATAAAAAAAATTTTCCTAGCTCTTTCCTCCTTTCGTAAAAAAAATTTGTCCCGGAACTTTTTGAATGCACTGTGTATAATGTCTGTTTTTGAAATGCTCGTCAGAGAAATTCTACTCGTATTTGAGTATCGAACCCTATAGTTTTAAACATAGGTACATTTAAAACGCGCCATACAATCCTCTAATTCCTTAATATATGCCAGAACTTCAGTTTATAAATTAACAACTTGTAAAGAACGGGTTTGATTGATGCAAATAGGTCAGGTGCGACCTTGTAGAAAGCCTGCAATGTCACTGATATTTACCATGTCCTTGTTAGCCTGAGATAAGTTATATACGTCGGCCTGTGCAATCTGCAATGTGTATATAACTCATTCGTAGTTAGCCTTGCTCAAATATTATCTTGTTAATGACTTTCAATCTTCTAAAATACTTAATATTTCGTGTCTGCAAGAAGGAGGAGCCTGAGATGCTAAATTTGCAATTGCTTCATAAGAAGTCAAAAGAGTCATAGGACCTTGTGTATTTACAATACATTTTGATTTAAGTTTTAATTAGGAAAAGTTAGTACTTTTAATCTAATCTAGTGATTAGGGCCTAAAATGAAAAAATAGTGGTGGAGAGAGTGTTTCATCATCATCACCAGTAGGTATATACCTGCAGGGTACAGGGGGGTTACCGCCATCACTTTAAACAGTGTTACATTAATATTACTTTGTCTTTTCTGATTCAAAAACGCTGACGTATCATTATAACAATACTGTTTTAAGAGATTGCGGGGGTCGGGGGGGGGGGTCTGTGGGGTTAACCCAGATATTTCATATACACCATAGCTATGAGCAAATTGGGCCGTCTACCACGCGGACTCAATGCGTATTAGTGGGTGTTGACTGCTTCCATCCTAAGATAGTAGTCGGGACCGACGGCGTAACGTGCTCTCCGAATCACGGAATCATTTTTAATTTCAGGAGGTGTGTCAGCCTTCTCGAAAGTTTCTTTCTTTAAAAAGCCTAACTAAACTGGGAAAAATCACACAAACTGTCACTATGTCTTTCCGTGTGATTTGAAACGACTCGGATCATTCAGCGATCTACGCTCAATACTCAAACCACTTCGGAAATTGTGGTAGTAGAATGAACCCTTTAACCGCTACTGTTGCATTTATTCAAGAGACACAATGAATTTTCTTTTGTGTCCGGAATCCCGTCGGTTAATAGGTTCATGTAGTGTTTTTTTGTCTCACCGTTCTTCATGACGATTATGCTTTGCGTGTTCATCTGATCTGCTGCAATCATGGTGAAATCATTGCACTGGATCCCGAGCAGGCACTGCAGGAGGCTCACCCCGATACTGGACATTGTTCTCCTGATTCCTCCAAGCTCTTCTGCAATTTCAAGTTTCATCTCTCAATTAACCGCGTTAAGTTTATTGTTGACCTGGTTAAGGTGGTGGGTAGCAGATGCATGTCGATTGCCAGGGATCAAACTGCGTGTGAGTTATTAATGGAGGTATTTCTTCAGCAGTGGACCCATAAGGCTGCAATGGTGATGATCATGATGATTCTGAATTAGCAAACCGCCCGCCCCGGTTAGGCCTTAGTCGTCCCGCGTGGACGACTAAGGCCTAATCACCCTATACGGGTAGGCTCGTGCCCCTCGGTGGGGACGTTTAATGAGCTGATGATGATGAAACCGCTTTATATGCCAACAAATCATTTAGAAGAGTGTTTATTTCCTATTTACAAAATTCAAAACATTCTCGTATCCTAAACGCACGTGGTACTTGAAAACAGCGTTTGTTATCAAAGTGAATGCAGTAGTCAAGTCCACTCCAGCCTCAAACTGGCGCCATTACTACTCACAAAACGAAAGGTTCTGATCCTATTGTAGTACACCTTTGTGACTTATCCTTTCGAGTTTCGTTACTACTAGGTTAGGTTAGGAATTAGTGGTTCTTGCAAAACTGGAGGACCCATTCACTAGTTTTGTGTATATGGGATACGTATATTAATATGTTTTATTATAAATATGTACGTATTGTAGGTACGTATATGTCACTCTGGTAGGTCCTACCAGAATACCATCACTGCAGCCCTCTGTGGCACATGCTGAGGGTGGGATCTTTTAACCACCACCGTAATTTTTTATTTTATGTTCGATCACTTGTAATATATCTATTTGTATATATATTAGTATATTTTTTGTGTATATGTGGTTAATTAATGTGTTTTTGTAACTTAGTATACTTACTAGATTGAACACCTGGAAGATTGTGCCTTGACTACTCAAGTTCTAGTAGGCTAAATAGCTGAGGATTAAGGTTTCTTGAAGTGCTATCCACTCACAGTCAAGTGATAGTCTTAATCAATACCACAGAGCAAGTAATCACTACGTTATCATGACCTTGATCTGATGGGAGATTTAATATCTAATGAAATTTTGAGTTTATAACCAATTTAGAAAGTTTACTCTGAATTAATACTGATGGATTATTTGTAAATAAGTCAATTTGACATTAACGAATCTTCTTGATAAGTAATATGACGGTAATAACTTGGTTAATATAAAAAGGAGGCCATTATTAACAAAGGTCATTTTGACAGTAAACAATTATCAGACTTTGAATTACTTCGTTGGCGTACGCAGGTTTCCTCACGATGTTTTTCTTCTACGTAAGAGCGTGGGATAAACGTATATATAATTTCTAAAATTCGAAGAGACATTAGAACGTGGCGGGATTTGAACCTGCACCACACCAATGCGCCACCGACGCTGGTAACTATAATGAAATTTAAAATTGTGGGCGAGCCATGATTTCATCATCATCATTGCAACCTAGAACTTACACTGCTGCACGAAGGCCTCTCCTAATGATTTCCACGCGGACCGATCCCTAGCAGTTGACATCCATCTGCTACCCGCCACCTTAACCAGGTCATCAGTCATCTGGTCATCAGCCATGATTTAGTACAGATAAAATATTCTCCTGTCACCACACGGAAAATATGAACAATTCGAGTACCATTATGCATTTTAATCATCACGATATGCGATCAAACCTTTTATATAAACAATCTACGTGCTGCTAAGTTATTTCATACGCAATACTATGATTTATGTAAATGTATGATATAATTACATAATAAGTCTTGAACCATAACTAGTTAATTTATGAGTAGTTATATAAAAAGTTCGTACTTTCAGGCAATTGTTGTATTTAACGCCCCCTTAATTTGTGCCAAATGCTTAAAGCTATGCGAGTCCAAACATAAAACTTTATTGAATGTATAATAATACATAGTTATATAATTCTAATAGTCTTACAAAATCTAGTTTATTTTGTATAAATTGGTTTTCAAGTTTCTGTTACTTGGTCATCGAGTAATCCCTGTTGTAAGTGTGAGAACAGAAAGTGGACAATATGTAACTAACGCGTAAAAGATAATCGAAATTTCGTATTTGACGCAATCACCTCAGCACGTATAGCATAGCTTGTATGTACAAGAAAATATAAATATCCAACTACATTCACAAAACTTCATCCAGCCCCGCTTTGATCATGAAGCTTTTGCTTTGCGAACTCTCTTTATTAGGTACTAACCACAGATTTCCCAATACAGGAGATGGGGCAAGCCGCGTTTTTAGTGCGACAACTGTAAGCTCAACGAGCATACACTGGCTACCAGTTTTACGCTCTGTGGCGACGAGTCAAACGCACGAATATTAGAAGAATTACCGCTTTTTCAAAATGCTATCCTGTGATGATGATCATTGCGATGATGGCATGTTACAATTGTGTAACATGCCATCATCGCAATGAATCAGTAAATTACCAAGAATATAATAACTTTTCACAGGTAAGAACCGAAAAGAAATTGCGACACTGGGACTGCCTATAAAACTGGCGCTTGTCCAGTCTAATCTATATTCTGATGTCTGTGGTACTAACCATTTTAAAACATTAACATTAAAGTTCTACCGAATACCAAATTTGCAGTTGGATTGTAGTGTCGAAATAGCGTCGATGTCGAATAAATTAGTAAAATTGAGGCGCTGGGTTGAAAGTAAATCTATATAAATATATTTAACTCAAAAGTGACTGAATGACTGACGGACGTAGTGATCTTTCAACGCACAGCACAAACCACTGGACGGATCGAGCTGAAATTTGGCATGCAGACAATGATATTCTGTATATATAAAGGTAGATACGCCATCTGTGCCTCAAAAACGAACCGCCGAAGAGAGTACAGTTTGTATTCTTTTATTTAGGTAAATGTGTTCGAAATAGAAATTTGTGTATATGTGCTGTCACTGCATTCGGAACACATTCTTTTTTAAATCATTGCATGCAGATAGATGGTATAACATGGGCATCCGCTAAGAAAGCATTTTGATTAAACCCCAAAGGGATAAAATAGGGGATGAAACTTTGTCAATTTTAAACCGATCGAGCTGAGACATTGCATGCATAAAGGTACTACGACGTAGACATCCCCTAAATAATGTATTTTGATTAAATCCACCCTACAGTAAATAAAATAGGTGATGAAAAATTACACTTGTTAACGCGAGCGAAGCCGTGGGAAAAAGCTAGTCTTAGTATAACCCGTTATTACTATGCGATACTGATTGACGATATAAACCTATATTACGAAGACGTATCTCAACTGAAGTCAATAAAGCCTAGTCAAAGCAAAAACTAGTCAATCGAGCTACAGCTTTCCAAGTTCCATTTTCCTATTTCCATATAATAATTACGAGAAACTAAATTATATACATTATACTATATTGAGTTATTACGATAAAGTACAACATGTTTTTCTGTCTGAAAGATTGCACTAATAAGTCATGAAATCACTCTCAAAACACTTTATTTTTAAAGTTTAATTTGACGATACTTTCGGAGACATGGTTTAGAGGATCAGTCCCCGTGCACAAATAAATTACTTATATTGTCGTAATTACGTGACATTAATAATATTTTTTGCATGTTAAGAATGGGTCAGAAGCCAAAATTCATATTGAATATTAAACATCAAAGTTAAGAGTAACTTATCTTAACATTTATTTAATAGCAATTTCAACACGTATTACTATTCTCTCGATTATTTATTTCTAGAAATTACTACGTTTACCTGTAAACAATTATTTGAAGAAAGATAACGGATGCAATTATGTCACTTGAATGAAGAATTAGATTTGTTCATTTACTATGCGTGTTGTGTCCTATAGTGAAAAGCTTTGTGATTTTTTTGGTTCGGTATCAAAGAAAGGAGAAAATAATATAGTTTACCACGTGTGAGAACAAGTATATAAAGTCTGTACTAAAGTAAACGTTCTAATGTTTGTCGCACACTAGTTTTACTTCGAAGATATAATAATACGTCGTTCGAATTAACCTATACTTATCCAAAAAATGCATTACTTAAATCCATTAATGACCTACATCAAGTCGATAAGAGAACCTTCAGCGTCGCTCACCATTATAATTAGTTTCGGCAAGTTGTAGCAATCACTAAAATGCCATATAAATCAGCAAGTATTTTTATAAAGGGACTAAATTCCAAATTTAATATTGTTTCAAAGCATCGTAAAAGTTTTTAACTGAACAATAGCCCCTTTCAACCACGACAGTTCAGAGACTTTTTATCTGAAATGAAAGGGTAAGGTCGCACCCTCATCTGGCCGAACTTTGTTTCCGAAATATAAAGGATGTAGATACTCGCATAAGACAAGATCTTTCTTATTTATCTTCATAATTAAAACGACTTTAAGGTCCTTTTAATAATACTATAGCCTTTTTCTATAGGTATCGCAAAAATTCTAGACACGGTGCTTTATAATAAATTACGTAGCTTTATGTCTTGTAATTCTTTTTGGAGGTAAAATCATAAAGAATGTATGATCGTAAAAACATATTATTTCCTTTTTCCAACCACAGCAAACCTGTTACGAAATAAGAACTAAGCCCAGTATACAACAACGGTGTGATTTGTGTTTCACCCACTGAGTGAGGTTGCCGGAAATAAAATAAATAAATAAAATAAAAAGGTATGGTTACAAATATATTTTCAAGGAAAATGATGCCATGACGAATAAAAAAGCAACAAAAAGGTGTGATATCTTATATGCTTCTTATACTACACGTATTGAGGCTAAGAACACTAACTTAGTTATAACACAGATTTAATAAATAAATAATAAAATCTCCACTGACATCTCCACAACGCCATCTAGCCTTAAGTTAAAAGTGAAGCCTGTATTACGAGTACTAAACAACTGATAAACATACTTTGTTTTTTAAATACATACTATACATAGAAAACATCCAGAACAAAACAAACATACATGTTAATGCACACAACGTTGGTTCTGCCGGGTATCGAACCCAAAACCCTTGGTGCAGTTGCCGACGTCTCAACCATTACATCAAATGGGTCGTCGTAACTTAACAAACTACATCTCAGTACTTTGACTACTTCATTTAAAATTGTGTGGTATTTAAGCTTTAACTCGGATCGTTGTCTAACATATCCTAATTCAATTTAAAAAACATGGCCTCAACTAAATATTACCGCAATTACATGTAAACCATAAAGCAAGGATTCAAAAGACAAACAATCATCCATAAACAAAAGAGTTTTCCATGCACTTATCTCTATGGTTAACGATGCACGATAGCGTCAGAATGCAAACAGTTAGTCAATTCAGACTGCAGCTCACACACTTTAACAATTACTGGGAACAATGGCTTGAGCTTGGGAGCTTCTCAGACCATCACTGACTTGGTCTAGATCGCCAGATGCGCTGTCAACCTCTGGAATTTTATCAGATGGCAATGAAGGTCGGTTCTCGAAGGGGATGGAATTGTGTCGCGCCAATTAGTTTGCAGGTGTATTGTTAAGAAGTGTTAAACCATCACTGCAAAGTTACCACGATGAGAAATAAAGTTTTATTTTTATAAATACGCAATGGAACCAATAATGTTTGTAAGGAAATCGAACTTTTTAAATTAGGTAGCCTCTAGGTTGAAGAGAGGAGAGAGAGCGAACTAGTAGTCTTCTCTAAATATCATAATAAAATCCATATGCCATGATTTGCCTATTTTTGTCATAAATCTCTAAGTTGCTGAAAAGGAAGAAGGTTTTTTTCTGATCTCGCGCTCAATTTAAAGTAAAAAATGTTTTGCAAATTAGATGTAATGAACAAAATCAGTGTTTTGTCCTGATCCGTATAATCTTGGAGTACTGCGTGTGACGATAATATCTTCAAGTAAATATACAGTGCAAATAATTTACCATATCTCTAACGTTTGATGAAATGTTAGAGTTTTTTCTGATAACCAAATCCCTTTTTAGGCGCACACATTTAAATAAAGTTTTAATTTAAATAAATTTAAGTAAACTTTACTCATCTCTTCAAAGAAATTGTGTATATGTGAGTGAATAGAATACCAGTGATCTAACTATGCCAGACACCCTATCCCTGACGACTGGCGTCAGCCTGGGACTCCTCGCCGGCATTGTGTCTGGTGTGTGTTATCTGGTCACAAATGGACTCCAATGGCCTGGGTAAGTCAGTTTTTTTTCTTAAGAAATACTATAGTTCGAGCACCGCAAGTAGTAATTTGTTCTCAAAAATACACTTATTTCAGATAGATAAATAAATAAATAATATGTATAAATATCTACTGACATTCACACAGCGCCATCTAGCCCCAAGTTAAGCGTTAAGCCTGTATTATGGGTACTAAACAACGGATAAACATACTTACATTTTTTTTTGTAAATACATACATATTATACTATTATTATATTATACATACATATTATTATATTATACTATTATTATGTTTGTACTGCCCGGGGATAAAACCCGGGAACCTTTGGTGTTACAGTCAACCTCTCAACTGCAACAACTGATCTGATCATAGGATCCATTATTTGTTATAGACATTTTTTTGTCATCTACTGTTAGTTCTATTTAAATTACTATTCGTATGCGTAAGATCGGGGAAGAAAAAAAACACTTTGAAGTAGGTACCAGAATCAAAATTTAACTCGGTTAAAGGGTTAACAAATAGAGAAGAAAAATATAAGAAAAGTATTTGGGAAAGTCCTTATAATTTATTACAAGTAAACATAGCAAGAGAAAAATTACTACACCCTTTGTAATTCTTGCAATAATATAATACTAAGTAATTGTATCATTTTATGATTAACATTTATATTTTAATTGAAATTCAAGGACAGTGTTCTTTACTTGCGTTAAATTTATCTGTACTACTGACATCTAGTGACAATGATACACAATACGCTACTCTACCTAACGGATGCTTGACGTTCCGTTACAACGTAACAGCTGATTCTCACAATAAGCTAAATATTTAATAACCCTGTTGATTCATAGATGGCTCTTGCATCATTGAATCTTAATAAATTATACATACATATTTTTTGTACAGTGCCAATTCTTAGCTTAAAGTATTGAGTATTCTGTTTGATTTAAGACCTTCGCTATTTTGGTTTTCATTAAACCCCTTTAAAGAGTCTCGAAATGAATTCCGTCGTGCTTGTCAAATGCATAGTTTAAAGTAGGTACCTAAATTATTAGGTTAAGTGAAGTCAATTCAGTTTAAAATGTTAGTATGACCTTAAAGATTATTTCATGTCAGTATTGTACTCTTATCATATTATTATACTTTAATATAGTGTCTTTTGAAACTGTGAATCTCCAAAAATAAATAATTTCTTTCTTTTAATTAATTACTAGCAGACCTCATAGGTGTTGTAAAAGTTGTATACCCACCTTTTTTAACATTATCCTTTTTAATTACGATAATTAAGTAACCCAGAGACTTTTTAAACGTCCCAGCATGAAATTCGGTTGATTTAATTTTTGATCGAAACAATAGCGGAGATCAAAACTAAGTCACTGCAGTAATTGCACAAGATTCTAACCCCGTTTTTATCTGCCATTACGAGAAATAGTTTTGGATATTTATTTAGGTTCTGCCTTAGATTATAGACTAACTAGGTACACATTCTCACTCAAGTGTCGCGGCAAAATGTTGCCCATCGCATCACGAGCAAAATTTCATTCATAACCACGTCGCTGCTACATGTCAAAAAGTAGTAGTATGCTCGTGCTTTTGATTTTGTACCCTTTAATGACGCCTTAAGGTCAAAATTTTAATGAATAATTTTATGACATAAATATAACTAAGTCCACGTATGTGTCAAGCGGCTCGGACATTGTGGTTGATATTTCTTCGTGATTTCGTATCTAATTAGTTTATTGTTTATCTAAGGGTTCTACCCACAAAAATATTTAATGATTACGCGCGCGATCACGCAAACATTAAAACCACGGAGGCAGCAAACGACACTACGGGTAATATCGGGTATTGTTGCGGTGCGCTGAAAATATTAAATTAATAACTTATATTAAAGTGGAGTGATGATTGATGAAACACAGTGCGGACTAATTGTATTTTCTTAACCAATTTATTGTTGATTTAAGACGTTACCCTTCTTCGGCCCCTTTTATGTGATTTCTTAATTTAGGACAGATATGTACGGCTAACCATATATATAAAGGTAGATACGCCATCCGAGCAGCAAAAACAACCGCCGAAGAGAGTACAGTTTGTACTCTTTTGTTTAGGTAAATGTGTGAGAAATTCGAAATATTGTATGTGTGCTGTCACTGCATTTGGAACACCTTTTTCGATTGTTTTGTGAGCATATCACGAATCCATACTTTTTACATCATGAGGCTAACCCATGCCAACGTCGCGAAATTCTCTCTGCAAAATAACTATTTTCTATATCTGTCCAAAAAATCACAGATAAATATCAGTTCTCGTGTACTGAACATATTTATACGCAGTTTCGTCACATCCGCATAGGACCGTTCGACAATGAAGCTACATTAGTGGACGCTCGCGGAGCGTGTCGTTCAACTATTGTGATAGAACCATCACTCTAAATAACTGGGGCTAAATCATCAACTGATATTTGTTTTTTATACATAGTATCATTATCAACAGTTATTGGCACCGTTATAGTAATATATATATATACACACACGCCGGCACATTTAGGAACACAAAAAAAAGTTGATTTTTTTCAATAATTTTTTAAAAAATATTTTTTTGGTCTTCAGGAACACATCACATTGCCTTAAAATAACTAAATTAAATCAAAATAAGCTACTAATTACCCGGTTTCAAAGGAAATAAACGTTAATTACGATAATTAGTAAAATAAGGCACTAGGAGTGTGAGATTTCAAATCGATTTTTTACAAAAATAACACACAAAAGTCAAAAATTAATAGCGTGTGTTGCCTCCACGGGCTCTTAGGAGAGCTTGGATACGATTTTCCATACTCAGAATAAGGCCATCGATCATTGGTTGAGGCAAATTGTTCCACTCTTCCACTAATGCCTGTTTGAGTTCTTCAACATTCCTGGGAGCTGGATTTCGCTGTCGAACTCTTCTTCCCAGAATATCCCAGGCATGTTTCTATAGGGTTCATGTCCGTTATATCGCTGGCCAGTTCATTGACTAATGCCAACCTCATTCAGGTAGGTACTCACGATACATGAGCAGTATGAGGGCGCGCGTTATCATGCATGAAAACGAAATGTGGGCCTATAAATGGACAAAAGGCATGACATACGGTTCTAAGATCTCTGTTACGTATCGCTGTGCAGTAAGACATCCGTTTTCAATAAGCACTAAGTCTGTGCGAGCTCCTAAACATATGCCACACCCATACCATTACTGATCCTCCACCAAATGCCACTGTTTCCGTAAAGTTTGTTTGGTTATATCGTTCTCCACGATATCTCCACATCCTCTCCCGTCCATCCACGAAATTAACACAGAAACGGCTCTCATCTGTGAATAATACGCGACTCCACTCATTTGTCCAATCTCGGTGCGCACGGGCGAACGCTAACCTTGCCACACGATGAGCTGCCTCGAATTTAGGTGCTTTTGCTGGCACATAAGATCTTAAGCCAACTTCATTAAGACGCCTCCTAACTGTTCGTTCACTAACATTAACGTTGCGGACCTCAGCCAGTTGATTTCGGGTCTGAACCGCGGTCTGTCGACGATTCCTCAAAGTTTGTAAGGTGATGAAACGGTCATCAACGGCGCTTGTAGCCCGATTTCTGCCTTGTCCTCGCCTGCGCACGTAAGATCCTGTCTCCCTGTGGCGTTGAACAACGCGATGAACCACCGAAGTCGATACACCCAAAGCTCGACTTACTGAGCGGTAGGTATGCCCTTCTTCGATCATGGTTAGGGCCCTTGCTGCAGAAGTTGCTGGCAAATCACTCATTTCGTATCGGAGACGTGTACACAATTCAAAAATAAACAGTTGAATGAGCCACAGACGCTATGCACAGGAACCAACAAAGTTCTTATCAGAAGCAATGCTAACTCTAAGTGTCAGCAAATTCTTGAAGTGCCATAAAAACAATTCTCACGCTTGTAAATGAGAAATTTGTGCTCAAGTGTATTTCTAGAGAGGGTAGTAATACATTAATAATAACAACGTGTCTAGATATTCGAAGGTATTGAAAAAAATCTACTTTTTTTTTGTGTTACCCTAATTGTGCCGGTGTGTGTACTTTTACACAAAAATACAATACCAAATTATTTAATTTGCAATATATATATATATATATATATATATATATATATATATATATATATATATATATATTATATATATGTATATAAACTTTTGCTTATGTGCATAATTTGGTACAAACAATCTTTTGCCCTGAGAGAGAAAGTGTTTCAGAACCATCTTTTTGATTCCACATCTAAGCAAACGAGCATAAGTTTCAACTGGTGTTTGTGACACCGCCCTTGAACAATACGTTGTTAACCATTAAAAAGGAAGAGGAAAAACTAAATTTATGTCTCTACGGTAGACTCTACCTGTCCCTGTAGCTGACTCTACCGCATTTAGCACCTTTCTCGCATTTTTTACCTTCCTTATTTCGTCAGTTACAACAGTTATATTTTTATCATAAATGTTAATTTTATTCGTTAAATAAACAGTTAAACTACTTGATAAGGCTTGAACAGGGAAGCTGTAAAGGCCACCTGCGAACAACAGCAAAAACATCTGTATTTCTTCTTTTTACTAGGTGGTAGACTCGATATCGTGTCGTCTAGGTAAGTACCACCGCAGTGGCAGGTATCGTTCCGTGCAACAGGAGTATTATGCACTTGTGTGTTTCGTGATGGGGTAACTGTAGCTAGTGAAATTACCGGGTATAAGAGGCCTTAAATTTGTTGCCTCTGGTATCGGGCGCAGTGTGGTATTGAATAACTGTCTATCAGTTGGTGGTCTCCGTCAATGCCGCTCTGTCATGTTCAGACTTATTACTTACCATCAGGTGAGCGTCCCGACCGTTTTGTACACGTATAACATATAAATCACAAGTAAGAAACTTTATGGTAATACCATCTACGTATAAAAGGCGCGAATACATTTATAAGGTTCTCTTGTCAATATTTATTTAAACGGTTGGAAAATTAATGGCATTCCAGTCCCATTGTTCGGATACTAGTAGAGCTTTCGCTTCACTTTTACAAAAAATAATCACTTTTAGTTAGTTGTAAATTAACCTTTATTTTTAAACTACTCTAATTAAATAACGTACTTTCTTGTATTCTCTTTACAACCTATCGAAGTCCACAAGGCCAAAAGTCTCCTTCCACGTTTATTTTGTACTAATTGCTTAACAATTCAAAACATGTAGAGAAACATACGTAGTTAACTGAGAAATTTTAAAATCTAAAAATCAACCAAAATGGACGGTTAATAAATAAGTAGCGTGATTGAATTGAAACCCAAAACTAATTTGACAAATCCGATTACGCAAACAGCTACTCAAATTATGTGTCAATGTTAAACCTAATTTTGGTCAATTGTTTCAATTGACGTTTTAAACAATGAAAAGAAACGTGTAACGAAAGTAGACGTCTATTATGTTTGTTTAAGTAGGTAGGTAAACAATTAACTAACTAGGTGTACATTCCCAATCAAAAAGTTCGCGGCAAAGTTCTGCCCATCGCGTTAATTGGGATTTTTTTAATTTATAATTACGTCGCTTGATACTTGGTATGTCATAATGACAAAGTAACAATGTTGTAGGCTTATAAGTACCATTTCACGGACTAAAGAGACACAAATATCTGGGTTACCATTTAAATGTTTTTTAGTTTAACAAGTTCAAAAATAAAAATAAAAATGAGAGTTCCTTTTCATGGAATTCATCTGGAACTCTGGAACCTTTTACTTAATAAGCTAAGATATTTTAAATTAACGTATGTGGTTGTAATGGTGTTGATCATTCCTTTTTATTGACGAATGATAAAGAATCGACATGACGGTTAATTTCTTTCGTATACTCAACTCAATAGTGTGTATTTCTTTTTGTTTAATTAAAATTAAAATAAAGACGTTGTGTGCTGCTCCCGCATAATAAATTGAATTTTTTCAATGTGTTTCTTTTGTATTTAAATAATTTATTTAGTCACTGAATATCCAAATTATATAACGTTCAAAAAGGGATTCAAAAGCCAAGGGGAGGATGACGCCCGCGCGTACTGCCCGCTTACAGTTTAGTCGAATTGTGCGCGATTTCCGAAACGCTCGTGCGAAGAGCGTCCTATTAAAAGCATATAACATTTTCCCGCCATCTAAAAAGTATTGACTATAAAACGAATTTTCATATTTGGTGAACTGTGACAACCTGTTTTTTTTATTGGAAAATAGTGAAGTGTTTTGTGACAGCAAGCTTGGGAGTTATTTAAACCTGTATACTATATATAGGTATGTTATTATTTTGTCGACTATAAGATCGAGATGACAATTTTATACCTAAATTATAAATTAAATAATGCGTAGATATTCTCATTTCAATACATTTTATTCATAAGGCAGAACGTAATACTCTACTTATTCACCGATTTTTAAATTTTATTAATATTTTTGCATAAAGACGTGGTTCTACTGTTAAATTTGCACGTTTTATGGACCCATTAGATTATGAGACTATTTTGAAGTACCTCTTATGTAAAATAAAATAAGTAAAAACTTTTATATGACACTTTTTTCTATTTGTAAATAGACATTTTATTATTTAGTCCCCAGTATTTATATCACAGTATTTATAGAATTTATTTTAATTTTATTTGTGTGATTTGTCATAAAACATAGTACAACAAAATTATTTTTTTATTTTAATCTATTATTGCTATTTAACCATAGTTCGCCGGAATCCGCTAGTGTCATCATTACAGCCAAAAATGTTTGCTGCTGAACATAGGCCACCCCTAATTATTTCCACTCAGGCTGCTCATCAGTTGACATCCGTTTGCTATCTGCCACAAATCCACCAGTGTCTAATAAATAAATATCCACAGTCACCACATTGGTCTTGAATAATAGTATACACTATATCATGATGTTCTGAGATGTTTTGTTTTTGACATAACACCGCCAAAGCAGCCCATCTCCCAACGCAATTGTTTGCACAACCGAATATAATTACTACGTAACAGTATTGCAACCAGCCGCTTCCTATCGGAGAGATGCATTTGTGCCTCAGACAAGACGAAGCCTTACACAATAAGGATCATTCAACTCTTGGTTAAACTAACTATACTGAAAATAAAACAAAAAAAGATAAACAAAAACCCGACTGAAATACCTACTGAAAATGGAAGCTCTACCGTATTGTGCAAACATTTTATACTTTTCACGGTATTGCAGGCATGAACAATAAAAAATTCAATATTTATACTACCTAAATAGTATTTAGGTACACTTATTTTAATTGAGCCTTGAAAATGATTTTAAGATTTGTTTGTCTCCCGCGTGCAATACTTTGAAAGTAAATAATGTTTAGACTATACCAAATGAGATGACAGAGAGATTTATTTACCCGTTTTCAGTGGGGATTTTTAGCAGTCGGTTTTTATTTACTTTGCAATAATCATATTTTTTGTGTATTTTGATTTGCTTTTTTTATTTAATTTAATATTTTTAGACTGCTCCGAGCACTGTATTTTTTTTTGTCTAAAAAATGACACTTTGAAACTCAATATTTCGTACGTCAAAAATCCACCAATTTGATTTTTTATATTTATGTTAAAATCCGTCTATCCGTTTAAGCTAAATCCGTTTAACCTGCGGTAGGAAACAGACAAATCTTCATACTTACATACTTATAAACATACATACGGTAAATAGCTTAACCCTACTTACTATTTCACGGGATGTCTGGCACTGATGGTACCTACCTAGACGACTCAGTACCGAGTCTACCACCTACTAAATCGGAGATCATCCGGAAATGTTGCATTTCCATTTTTGGAATTGCGACTCCATACATCATTGCGAATCATGCCTCATTTTACTGTTGATGAAATGTGGCTACAGAATCATAGTTGAATGTCTAGTCTAGCCGTCTTAGGTTTGTAGTATAGTTTTTGTCAAAATTAATCGCTTTCATTCGGTTAATCATCGACAGACCACGACAATACCTACACGAGTTTCAGCATCGCACGAACCGCGCCTATTAACCAACTAGGCTACGTTTGTCAACGTATTTTGGCATTTTTGGCGTGAACAGGGCTGGCACGTACGCGGGAAAATAAAATAAAATTGGTATGTAACGGAATTTCACTCAGACAGCCGATAGTTCTAACCGTCCGTTCTATTTTTTGGGTAAACCGTAAAATTAAATTTGACTTCGATTATGTGACTTGTTACAATACGTGTCTGATAATATTTGATTGCACAATTCTGTTCGTGCAGACATTTTCTTTATTTAATAGAGAGTATAGGTACTCTTAATTTATGAGAGCATCTTAAAATGTTGAAAAATTAATTAGTTTGATTCATTATCTTCATGTTCATTTACCAGAGGACTTGAGGTCGCCGCAAATTGCAAATTAATTGAAAGTGTAATAAAATACACCGGTCTTTGATCCAAATACGGAGTTGCTTAACTTTTAGTCATTCGTATTGCAAAAAAACTGCCTGTCTGACCCTTGGGCCACGAATTCGGGGTAACTGCCATTGCACCTATATCTATATACGCGAGATTGTAGTACTCAAGGAACCTTTATGATTTTATTTTTAACCTATGCACTCCACTGCTAGATCAAGGCTTCTCCGATTTTGCGCCAGATATCCTGGTCCTCCGCATTCCTCTAACCACTCTTATACATGAACAATTCAATTCAAAGTTTAACTGAATTTTAGTGTTGCTAGAACATACGTAAAAATTTCGTAAAAAGCAAAAAACAATTTTTAAGCCCACCTGGCACCCCTTTCGCGGCACGGTCCGGTGCGCGCCATCTGCGCCCGCGTCAACCGTTGCCATTCCCAATACCGATACGTTGACGCCATTTTGTTTAGTTAGTGTTCCGTATCGGTGTTGGTGAAACGGAACACCCTTGGGTCCGTTTGAACGAATAGCCATATGTGTGACGATTGTTTTTTTTTAAACAAGCTTATGTTAGGGCCCCAGTTTAAACCCCTGGGAGACTCCCACCGACTTCAAGCCCGTGGTACGTCCAGTGATCGGGGTTATGGGTTGTTTATCTCTAACCATAAATTGGGTTACTTAGCTCTCCTGCAACGCCCTAAGTCAAGGTTTGTGTCTCACTCCGGGTTCTAGGTCTTTGGCCTTTCTTCTAAGTAGCTTTTAAGTCTTTACATAAATTTTCGCGACCAACAGCGAAATATCATTCCGTAAAATAAAGCTATCGGTTGCCTTGCAACCTAATAGTACGATTTACGAATGATGATCACTGCGCTAATTATTTGGTCCCCTTCGAGTTGCGGCGGTGGCGACGACGCACAGAGGCAAATCTTGTGTTTTGTTTCTGCTCCTCCTATTTTTCTATATTTTATAATTATATTGTTTCACTATTATTATAATAGTCATCTTGCGCTGAAGGCCGCTTATTGTCGTCTTTCGTGAATCGTACCATACCATGTTTTATTTGAAGAAAAACGTCAACAATCTTAATCTTAATCAATACTCAATAAATGAGTTATATAAATGAATAAATTAGTATATCTTTTTTCCATAGACAATATGCTTGTGAAGATTAATCGATGAATATATCATTTTAGTCATCCTCAGCTCATTATACGTCTTCACCGAGAGGCACGAGCCTACCCATATAGGGTGTACAGGCCTAAGTCGTCCCAGTGAGGATTGGCTCACTTCACGCACAACCTTTGAATTTCTTTGCAGGCGTGCGCAGGTTTCCTCACGATGTTTTCCTTCACCGTAAGAGCGTCGGATAAACGTACATTTAATTTCGAAAATAAATTGATACGTGGTGGGATTTGATTCCAGATCGGGAGGCAACAGTCTACACCAATGAGCCACGCTCTTGCTGTCCACCGAAACTTGCTGTATTAACTAGTAAATAATTTACTGAACCTTCTCAACAAATTTTACTGTTTTATTAATGCATTATACTTCCATTTCTTGTTGTATTCATTTATAATCTACACTCGAAGAGAGCCTTCCTGGACTATTTCCTTTGTTGACTCCTATTGTCTATTGAGAGCCACGAAAGATATTTATATAAACGTCATAACTTTCGCATACCAATAAGTTACCATGTTTAGTAAAATAATAGTGAGATAGATTTAATTTGTTATATTACACGACTTGTTTAAGTACGAAACAATTTTGCGAAATTATCGAACAAAAAGTGTTATAAGTCGAAGTCCTAAATGATATTATGAGAACTCGTACTTGTATATTTTTGATGATATTCTATATACATTGCGGTAATGATTGT
The DNA here is from genome assembly GCA_019425675.1 of Leucinodes orbonalis. Lineage (NCBI taxonomy): Eukaryota > Metazoa > Arthropoda > Insecta > Lepidoptera > Crambidae > Leucinodes > Leucinodes orbonalis. The sequence continues at coordinate 49,859 of PQWD01006455.1, read as the reverse complement.
GATGATTATACTTATAGACCTTAATATTGACAATTGTTTAGATTAAACTACTATCGTAATAGCTGATAATTGAAGGGGCGCTAGAAAAGTACTACTTATAATAGGGCTACTAACTTACTGTAATACCCACCGAGTAACACTGACGCTGTCCATAAAATGTTAAGCATTCGAGATTACTACTTCTATTGTTGAAATCGCAGTGAGATCGATCCGGTAGTTTCCACCATCCGCAGTAAAATAACAAACCTTATTTCTATAAGAGCACACCTTATTTTATACGTCGTTTCATCGATCACTTTTGTTTATTTGCAATATTGTTTTTCTAAATACACAGAAACCAATAAAAATAAAGTCAATTGAGTAGTGAAAAATGACGTCACATATCACTAATCTCATACAAAATTTGGAAACGTTCCTTTTTGAAAGTTCATAAAAAGAACGTCAACGATCAGTGGTAAATTATTATGTCACCTATCGGATTGTTGTAAGTATCATCCAATCATCCAAATACGTGTTACTATTTTTAAACATTACCCTAATTGTTATTCATCTCACTGCGACATCCGACCACTCCACCGGAAGGTGGACAAACTCAGACGGGCTCCAACCGTGACACGGACATATGACACCGGAATATGTAATCTGATTTTTTAAATCCTTACAATTGCACGGAACTCGGTAAGTCCTTAGTGTGATAAATAAATAGGAAAAGGATAATTGTAATTTTATCGTAAAATACTATTTCAAATCTATAAACCGTTACGGCTTAATTATATTCGGATTATGGAGAGGTCGTCCAATATCTGCTGTAGAGGTGGTGTTTTACTTTTTTTAAAATTTAATTTTGAAATATTTATTTAGATTTGTTTGTATATTAATTGTATTCATTACCTATATTTTTAAGAAATAACAGACATGGGATGCTATAAAATAAATAGATGACTATTCAAGTTTGAAGGCAGAATTACGTTTAGTCAAACAAAATTAAATATATTTTTCTAAAGCTTTTGTTTTGTAGCAAATAAAATCTTATTAACGCCTCCGCATATTATACAAGCTCGCTCAGCTGCACCAGCAAGTGAGTTTGCTTGTATTTAAATGGCAGGCGTCATAGTCTGATAGTAGAGAGCACTGTAGACACCGAAGTCTTGAATTATGTCAAAGCATAATAACACTATAACACTTTGAAATTGATAATATATCTTTATTTTCTATAAGCGTAAAATAAGCGAAAATAAAAAAGCAAAGTAACTTACTGATTAGGTTAGGTAGAGCAAGCAAATCGTTTCTTTTTAAATTGATTCCACCATAATAATATGGTGAACTGTTATTTACATTGATATTTTTTTTATTAATAATGATTAGCATACGCTAATAAAATAATTGGCTACTGTAGGTACATACGCTAAGAGATATTATGTGGTCATAACTCATACTACTCCGAGTGATCTTCACATTTAGTCTCTACTTTTTCTTCAGCAAAGATTTGACAGCCGCCGAGGGTGGGGTCACTTTTCCCGGGGGGCGTGGTCTGAGGGCTCGCGTCACCCGTCGTGAGGTATTTCTTTACGCGGTTCTTCAAATCGCCATAGATCTTATTCTCGTGGTTTAGTTGTGGAAGAACCGAAACACGCTTGTCAGATTCCTAGAAATAGAAATGTTTCAATTAGCATGTCGAATAAGCTTAATATCTAAACTTTGAAAGTTCACTGCTTGAAACAGTTCTTCAGATAATTCTTCAGTTGATGCTCTGATATCGGCGATCGCAACGTAGGGGTTTCATGATATTAACAAGAAAGAACCAAGAAACTGAGCAAGTGTATTAAATTATATATAACTTCACCTATACGATTTTTTATCTATCACGTCAATCACAATGAGGCAACCTTGAGAATTGTCTAATGTAGTAGTCATTTTATTATTATTCCTTGACAAAGATAATAGGGATGCGGTCAAGGTAAATCTTAATGCAATAAATTAATATTCTCACGCATTTTTACAGCACCATCTTGTCCCAAATTAAGCACCATACAAGTATTAGATACATAAAGGAACTACATAACCCATGTATAAATTAATGTTTGTTTGTATTTGTTTATAACTGAAGGCGCGTAAACCACTAATCCGCATTGGGTAAGTTTATATTTTTCCATATAAAAGCTATTTAGGAAGGCATCTGGCCTGCAGTCATAGGCTTTTTGACGGAAGCCATCCTCTAGGCAATGGACCGACGATCTTTGGAAGGACGCTGGTAGAGCCGGATTATGTTAAGTGGAGGATCGGGATATCGGGCGCAAAAGCGGGGAGACCTTCCCCTTACCCTTCAGTAGACTGCATAAGTTGAAGAGCCCCTCCCTCTTCTGTCTTTTCTCCCTATGTCTCTTTCATTTACCACTTTCTTCAACCTATTGAGTCCCCTGCTGTACCTTAACTTGGCTATGACAAGACTCTTAGAAAAACCTTAACGTCATCACGACAATGACAATAAGTCTTCTGTGCTCGAACTGTTCTGTAGCATAAGCATACGTAGGCATGTCGAATAGTCCCATCGGGGCACCGCTCTCGTCACAAAAATCGAACTGTGTGACCAGCACTAAGTGGCACTTGTTCCTGATGCAATTCTCGGTAAAGAGATCTGTTGACAAGCTTCGTCTTATGGTGGAAAACTCTGGAGTGTCATTGTATGCTACGATGCTAGAGGACAATCTCTCTTTTACTGACCCCTCCTGTTTTCCCTCTCATTTATCTCTCTTTTCTCCTATCTTTTCCCCCCTTCTTTAACCTTTTGAGTCATATACTGGACTTAAGTCTACTAAACTTAACAAAAGACCCTGAGAAAAATCTTACCGTCCTCACGACAATGATATAATAAGTCTTCTTGTGCTCGAACTGATCCGTAGCATAAGCATACGTGGGCATGTTGAACAGACCCATTAGGGCACCGCTCTCGTCACACAAATCGAACTGTGTGAACACCCCTAAGCGGCACTTGTTCCTGATGTACTCCAACATGATGCGAACAGGGCAGTTCGGGTTCACTAACAGCGTCTTTTCCACAGAAAGATCAGTTTCTGACGAGCTACGTCGTATGTTGGAAAGCTCTGGTGCGTCTTTGTATGCTACGTAGATGAACATTTGAAGGGCTTACTGGAAATAGCACAGAGCAATCCTAAGTAAAGCTCGAGAGTCGCGCAGCTAAATTATTGGCCTAATAGTCAGTTAACGCAGTCAATAAAAGTTTATTTGTCCACGCATATGACAAGTGACTTTTGATTTTATAAAACGATATTTAAACTCTTTTGTACTTAAAATTGTGCGGTTTTTGGTTCTTTACTTAAAGGATAAACAAAACATTGTATTATTATTTCGATGATTTCGGAGTTCCTCCGTGATTATTATACCATCAGAATATTGTTTACAAGTAATATTTTGAGAGGATTTTAGACACTAAATATTGGAGAAATATTCCAATATTTGTCAGAGCAATAATTATAAAAAAATACATGTTGTACTTCATGCACACCTGCGAAGAGATTCGAAGGTTGTGTGTGAAGTCGTCCAATCCGCACTGGGCCCGCGTGGACGACGAAGGCCTAATCACCCTATACGGGTAGGCTCGTGCCCCTCGGTGGGGACGTTTAATGAGCTGATGATGATGATGTTGTAGAAAACAGAAATGTTCAGAATGCCTTCATAAAGAGCAAAGTATTACTGTTTTACTGTTATAATATAAAAACATTTTTTTAGAGTAGCAACTTCACTCACATCTGCAATTCCAAAATATTAAGAGGGACCTACATTATGAACAACACTTATAACTTCAATAAATGATAATATTTTAACGAACTATTCTGGGACCCTTGGTCCGTGGGGCCTAGCGGTATTAGGCTTTTTAAGTATATTTCTATACGATAAGTAACCGAAGATCTAGCAGCTACCTCGGTCAATGAATTAGTCAAGCGATTCTAAGGGGTAACGGTGCGAGTATCTTCGGAACCTTACCTAAAGGGAGTTATTTTAATTATTTTGTTTAGTTTTAATATTTTAGTTTTTAAGGTTTATAGTTTTAGTTTAGTATATTTATTTTATCTGTGGTTTAAGATTCATGTTATATTGTTTTATATTGTAAATTTATTAAGTTTCTTAATTTAAGTTTTCTAATAACGAGATGAGGCAATATGATAAAACCAATTACAACACAGCGGAAGCTATATGTTGTTAGTAACGTCACAAATTATCATCCGTATGTACCAATTTCGCTAACATATCATCTTGACCTACGACAATACCGACGAGTTTTGATACATCGTCAATATAAACTTTCGGTATCAGACAAACCCATAGGTCGCGTCCGAACTAAACCACAGCTTACACTAATCAAGCAAAGGTCAGCGCACAGCGACTGCAGCCTTGACCGCAAAAATGTTGCGTTCACACTCAACAATTTCTCAACGCAAGGAATCTAACTAAAGCGATTCACATTTCATAAGAGCGATACGTTGCAATAGCGAGCCGGCGCCGCGGCGCACTGAGCGTCGAGACCCGATAAACATTACTTTTCTCCATTGCCGCAGCGCCGTGTGGCCAGCACGCACGTGAACAAACAATCAACTAGTGATGTGACGATTAACGATGTCGATTACCAACGGTTTATCGATGTTTGGGGTGGCAGCGTGGCCTCCGCCCGGCCCTTTGCCCACCTCCTTCCAGTTCCACCATCAGGGGTCCAATTTTGCGATCTTCGTGATTCTGTTCGCACTGTGCATGCTGGAGGTCGTGGTACTGAGGATAATCACGGAGGAGCAGGCCAGAGAGCAGGGATCCAGGAGCGTCACGTCCCTGTGGTTCGATTTGGATGACGAGTGAAGTGATGTGAAGTGTCAGCTACCTAGCTAGTAAAACGTGACGTTTGTGAATATGAAAATGAACTGTGATTTGATAGTTTTGGTATTTTGAATGGGAACTGTGAAACGATGCGGTTGCGGGTGATACTGAAGTAATGTTAAACTATTGTTTTATAATTTAACTAATTCTACGAACGTTTAACAGAAGAGATGTAGAGTTATTGTAATTTAAAAACTATGACGAGTTTAATGGATTAATAAGGGATGTATTAAAAAAGGAACTTTACAAAATGGATCCCATTTTGATTTATATGTATACTTTTTATATAATATATTTCCTCAAATACAAACTGCATACCTAAAGTAATAATAGCCAAAAATATTGTATGCTTATGTGATTTGAAACAATGTGTTACAGAAAAAACTAGTCACGAAATAGGTTTAAACGAATACGATAGACACTTAATATGTAAAATAATATTAGGAACGTATTTTTCTGTCTATAACATACGAAAGGCTGTTCAATCTTGCGCCAGATAATTTTACCCTTTTCAATCTTTTGAAAGTAGAACGATGTAAAAGTATAAAATGTCTACCAATATATAATTACAAATAACTATATTGAAAAAATACATTTATCAGACAAATTGATCTATTAATATTGAAAAACATTTTTTAAAAACAAATTCATACAAATAAGTGTAGAGGCTATTTAATTAATTATTTGAATATACCTAATAAATGAAATAAAAATAAGGGAAATATGTACTTTTTAAATATGAAAACTTGTTATTACGGATTTTCACGGGGACTCATTTTGATAGAGCGGTCCAGATTGTTATATTGACATTGTGGGGGGTTGTCTTTACACGCCAGTCGGTTTCTTGGTATTAACTTATTTTATTTCACAGCACTATTATTAGTATTTAAGTGGCTTAGTCATCATCGTTATCAGCTCTCACGCTACGAAATCAAATGCCTATACTGAGACCTGGGGTACTACCGACATCAACAAAAAATTAATTTTGTAAAACAAAAAAAATCTAATCACACAAAACACTTCAAGATTAAATGTGCTCATCCATATATTAATATATTGCCGGTTCTTTTTTAAATAGGTCTCTATAAACAATATATAAATCATCATCATCAATCAATGAGCGTCGGTGGCTCAGTGGTGTGGACTGTCGCCTTCCTACCGGGAGGGCTGAGGTTCAAATCCCGACACGTACCAATGTACTTTCGAATTTTCGAAAAATATATGTACGTTATCCGACGTTCTTACGGTGAAGGAAAACATCGTGAGGAAACCTTCATGTACGCCTGCGAAGAGATTCGAAGGTTGTGTGTGAAGTCGTCCAATGCGCACTGGGCCCGCGTGGACGACTAAGGCCTAATCACCCTATACGGGTAGGCTCGTGCCCCTCGGTGGGGACGTTTAATGAGCTGATGATGATGATCGTTATACAATTTCAAAGGTTTAAAACACACTTATTAAATCAACAATATTGCTTATAAATGAAACCTCAAATAGATCTGATGATTTAGCACGTAAACGTATTTCAATCAAAATCAATCATACGAAGCAAATGTTACTTACCGATTACAAACTAGGTACGAACGAAAAACAAATATTTTGTATACATGTAGGTACATTTTCAATAAAATTCGTAATTACATAAATAAGCAACACAAGTAAACAAAGTACACTGTTCAAGATCAAAAATGTCAGTGAGGTCGTATTTCTGTCTTAGGATAACACCTTAAAGTAACAAAGTTCGCTTTTCCTTGCAACTGCAAACATTCTTACTATAATGTGTGTAAAATGTATTTACAATAACCTTACTAGGTTATTGTTATTAGTCTTATCATCATAATTATGGGAGCATACTATCACTGTTTTCTTTAATAATTTCCATGCGGCCTAAATTCTGGACCCATTTTGCCACCCGCCACCTTAACCAGTTCTTCGTCTGCTTATTACAAAAAACGTTGCAAAAATCAAATCTCATTTCTGCTTTCACATACTATCACTGCCGCAACATACGTATCGCAATTTATTGCAAGTTGCATTCTATTTTTAATTATATCTTTCGCATCATATTTAGCCATCGGATTAGATCTAGGCATTCCGCAAGAATAATTCTAATCGTCAAAGTTAGTACCGGTAGCAATCTAATTAAGTTCCATATACATAATGAATATTCGCGATTTATATTTGACAGTATTTACAAATAATTTTTTTCACAAAAGATGCAAAGGCTAACTGAATGCCGACTCTACATGAAGTAAAGCAAAGGATCTCTAGGTTTTTCTATAGACTTAAAGACATCGAAGATGTTGTGTTGTAAAAAAACAAAGGAATATTGTAATAACGTTGTACGTAATGTATACGAGTATTAGACGTATTTTTGCTTGCATCGAATTATTATTTGTTTGTAATGATACAGTAGTTATTAAATTCACCTCGGTTTTGATTAACAAATACTGAAAATTTCTGAATAATACCCACATTACCACTTTCTAGTTTTGGAGTATTGCGTTGCAGGCACGAATACGTTTAATTCATCGTAGTTAACAAGTACATTTTAAAGAGGTGTAAACATAACTTTGCTTTGTTTCTTTTAGTAGTAAAATGAAGAGAATTTCATTGCCTATATTAAGACACGCCGCGATTTGAAGTCTAGTTTCTTCATCAGCAGTTTCAGAGTCAACATTGGCATGCAACACTTCATACTTATTTCGCCTACCATTTCCATCATTGCTATGAGAGCCGGTTCTTAAGAAAACAGCATCAAATTGCAGAATTTCGCTGCGTCAAGAATGCTTATACCCATGTTGTAGGAGCATTTCATTTTTATTTAGTTGGTTAGCAAACGAGTAGACGAAAATGAATGCAGGCTGCTCACGACGAGTTGGCGCTCATTTAGGGAGTGCTATGTTCAGCATTGGAGAGCGGTGGCCTGATTGTTGAAATGAGTAGACGATTCACCTGATGGTGAGTGATATCGCCTCATAGACGATCGAGGGATAATTAAATATGAGAAGAGAAGGAACTTCGGCGAAGAAACTCAACGCATGCGTTGCTTCACATCTTTCTTTGAGACCGTGGCATCAATTTCAATGTTTTTTTTATGTTACGAAGTGAACAGGGCGGTCGGGACGCTCACCTGCTGGTAAGTGATACGCCTGACCATGACAGAGCAGCATTGAAGGAGACCAACAACTGACAGACAGTTATTATTCCCCATCAATGCCGCACTGCGCCCGTCACCCGAGACAACGGAAGTTAGGTCTCTTATACCCGGTAATTCTACTAGGTACAGTACCCTCATCCCGAAACACAACAGTGCATTGCACTCTTATTTCACGGGACGATATGTGGTACCTACCTAGACGCCTCAGTATCTACCACCAAGTATCAAGTATCATGTCCTCGGTTTAGACAACTATAATCAGCAAGGCTCATTCATCTTCGTCACTGGTATTATCATCAAATAAGTAGTATCAGGTATTTTCAGTTGTCATCGCACGTGTGAGGTAGTCCACGCATAGCTTTTAGCATGCAACCCGTCGTGCGGTTGTGCAACGCGGCCGTGGCCCGCAAGGTCATCCGTTCAAGATCAACTGTGATGACGTCGTATATACTTGCATCGGTAATATTATAAGACTTCTTCTCAAGGAATCCTCAGCGAAGAATTATTAATATTAATTTAGTTAAAACGAGGTTCAAGGTTTTGCTCAAAAAAGGTGTTGGAAACGCGTGAACTATTGGATGTAATTCTATATGTAAACGCACTTACTAATATTTATCACCTTCGAAAGCATGTTCCCATATTTTTAATTTATTTATATATGGCAACTGTTCAATGTTATCTGAACAGGAATATTAAAATGCTTTTAAATAATATATTTTGAGTATACAAGTAGTTTATGCATTTAAAATTGGCTTGACATTTCAAATTTAATATGGTCTTTTCACACGGAAGAAATTGTGTTAGGTCAGAAAATAATTAATGGATATTATGTTTAAATTATTAGTATTACCTTCTGCTTCTAGTTTGGTATTTGGTTAAGTACTTGATATTAATTAATTAGTTCCTTGTTTCTTATGAAATACGTTTTTTTTTGCATAAGACTATAAGTACAATCTTCAGATGTGTGTACAATTTTAATGTATTTATAATGCACTTTTATATATTTTTTATATGATTTTTACAAAAGTTTATGTATAAATAACCACAAATGTTTAGTTTAGCAGCCATGATATATGTAATGTGTGTGTTTTTCTTTTCATAAAGCCATGTTATGTAAATACAAACTTAAGGACCTGAGAGGTCATACTATGTGTTAGCTGATCTGGAAAAAAAACATCGTAGTTTTAAGTTGATGGAAAAACCTAGTGTGGATTATCCATTGAAATATTCCTAAAATAATTAAACTTATTGAATTAGTCGTCAAAGATACTGAATAATAAACTTATAACTTTCTGCCTTTGGATGTTAATGTTGCGAAATATTTAATATAAGTTAATATTTGTAAATAATATATAAGAGGACATTTAATAAATGAATATTTTCCTATCCTTACTGTGTCTATTTATTTGCGTTAATAAAATATTTCATTGATTATTTGAAATAGTGTTTCTATTATTTCTTAAAAAAACGAGCGGATGGTTTATACTCCTTGTGGGTTATTGGGTTTTGGTACTACCTCACATGCTCAAAGATACGAGTACACAACGCTCGCATTGTTTCAAGGCACGTTTTTTTTAATCATAAGTTTTCATTATAAACGATAGCTTTTGCCAGCGACTACACTCGCGTTAAATTTGGCGTAACAGGGTTCTCCTTTTCTGGTTGCGAAAACAAAAATTAATTTACGCTTATAAAGATGTGACTGTACGTCTTACTATTAATTTATAGCTGCCAGTACTTTGAAAAATCCGAAAAGTCTAATGTTGACTTAAAAAAAATATATGAAAGTTTTTTTTATTATTCACAAAAAAACCGCATGCCACTCAAACATCCACTCCCCCATTTTAAGGCAGTGAGGGGTAATAATAAAAAAAGTAGCCTATGTCACTTTCATCATCATCGTCATCATCACCATACGTAGCACTTGCATACATCCGTTTTGAGATACACAAATCTAGTTACTTAAATAAAAAACGTTTCATATTAAAACAAACAACATACAATCGTCTTTCATTTGTATTTTCAATCGATACAATGTAATTTCGTAAGCATATCTAATCAATTCGATAGTAATCCATCAATTGATTTGCATTGATTATGAGTTTCCAAGTTTTGACCTTAACCCGTGCCAATTGTTTTAAACTTAAATACGAATACATTTTATGATCAACTGCTAAACAGGCTTTAATGGACAATATCATACATTAAAAATAGTTCATTAATTCACATTTTCATCACACGTATAAAAACAAATACAAAATGTTTATATAAATCTTAACAATGATGACAAAAAAGCCCACCTTCATTAAAACACAAAATATTATTGCAAATTAAAAATTCCAAAATATCTGGATCTTTTCAATGAATAATTCATTAGTTAAGATTTTAGCAATATCAGAGTTTCAGATGGAGCACAGTATTAATTTGCTGAGTAGGAAGGCACCAACAATTAGGTATTTTAGTAGAATTATTTATAATTACTTACCTTATAAAATATGATAAGTCATGGAGGTATTTGTTCGGTAGTTACGTATTAGTATAATGACGATAAACTAATTAAGTAAAGTTAGAATGTCATCAGTTTTAATTGTTTCTTCTTATTTCGCACAACCTTCACCAGCGGCTTTTACTTACATGTTTCTTCATATTATATTAAAATGCATTAAGGATAAAACGTAGCGTAGGACGCCCTCCGACCTGATGGACCGTTGACTTGCAAAAGGACGCTGGTGAACGCTGGACGAGAAAACCGGAACACCGGGATATCGGGTGCAAAATGGGGAGATCTTTGTATATGGACTGCGGTAGGTTGGAAGGAGCGATTTAGAGAAAAAATATATGATAGGGCAAGGCTGTCTTAAATACAATCTAGGTAAAGTCACATTAAAATTATGACCGTAGCTATTGCAACACTTAATGGTTCATACCTCAATTTCTGACAGTAAATGAAGCAATTGCGTCTTAGTAAAGGGGAAAGAAGTCGAGGACGTCCGCCTACTAAGTTATCCGTTGACGAAAAAGGTAATACTTCTCTCACTTTATCCAACCTATAGCATTCCACTGCCAAACATCATCATCATCAGCTCATTAAACGTCAAACCGAGGGGCACAAGCCTACCCGTGTAGGGTGATTAGGCCTTAGTCGTCCACGCGGGGCCCAGTGCGGGTTGGACGACTTCACACACAAACTCTGAATCTCTTCGCAGGCGTGCGCAGGTTTCCTCACGATGATCCTTCACCATAAGAGCGTCGGATAACGTACATATGTTTTTCGAAAACACATAGGTACATGGCGGGATTTGAACCTCGGCTCTCCCGGTAGAAGGGCGACAGTCCACACCATTGAGCCGCCGACGCTCTCTGCCAAACATAATAATGTCTAATTTTGCGCCAGATGCAAAATTAGGAAGACATTATTGGCAACCCATCCATCCTACACCATCGACCTTTCACAAGTCGTCGGTCCCTATACCGAGGATGCACCTAATGGCTAGTGGCGTGCACACAGATTATGAGTAGGGTATGCAACGTGGTAACACTAATCGCTAAAACAATAAATAATTTACATTTCTGTCAAATTAAGTGCTGTTGATGACAGGTTTTAAATCTGTAGAGGAAAATGGACAAATAAGCGGGAATCTGCCGTTACCACATATCAACTTAAATAATAAAATACTAGTCATAATATTTCCGTTTAGTATATGATCAGGGCCAATAGGGTCACTGATCTTTGATCTGTAATTGCATATAAATACTAGTTAACAATATTTGCACTGACCATCAAACGTTTACTTTGTAGGTCCACTTTAATAAACTATTTAACAAATTATCCTTCTCGAGGCAAGATAAACGCAAAGTTGAGGAGGTACTAAGGGAATGTTTGGATGAAATTCGGATTCGTTCCTTCCTCCATATTCCATTATCGTAGATCGATCAAAGCAAAATTCGAAATTTCATTCATAAGACCTTTAATGAATGGAAGACTGCTTCTATACACTTTTATACACATTAAAACCCAGACCTATACACACAGACATGTTTGATGTTCATGCACAGTGTCGCAATCTACATTAGGGATGATCGATATTAGAAAAACATCGATGTTTACATCGATCTTACCATCGAACCAAAAGTATCGATGTACGATAAATATCAATCGAAAGACATCGATATTTCTAAAACATCGATGTTTTTGTAAACAAATCAAACTGTTTTTTATATTTATGCAAAGTTTTAATTATTAGATAAATGCACTTTTACTAAGACACCTAGAAATCACAATAATCATAAGAAAAAATTAACATTCCCAGTATTTTTAGGGACACTGTTCAAAAATTAACTTTGAAAAGTGTTTTCCTTTCAGTCTGTTCCGTTTCGTCCAAATTAATACAAACTTATTCGCAAGGCCGTGGTTTTAGTCCGATTTTTTTTGATAACTTTGCAATATTTACTGATATTTAGTTGAAGCTTCAAATTAGTACACCTACTGAACGCTAGACCATGCCCAAAAGTATAATTCACGTTTCGATGTTTTATTCAGGTAACATCGATGTTCCGATGATATCGATGTCAACCCATCGATGTTAAAACATCGATTATTTATATGAAAACATCGATGTTTATTCAACATCGATGAATATCGATCATCCCTAATCTACATCTAGTCAATAGCTGAACGATCACTAAATGGGTATCAAATCAAAAATTAACCAATTACCAATCATGATAAAACAAAATGCGAAGTATTTACACTATCCACTGGGCCGGCAATCGGTAAGGTATGACCATGTTCATCTCGCCTTTCGCAAACGCATTGGCCAACGGTCGTGGCTGTTGCAAACCACACGTTGCAGTATTGCAACTGATCTGCGGCCTGCGGAAACATTTTTATATACGCTTGAGTAATTGATACTGTTTTTGGTTTCGGTTGTTTGACTGTGTTATGAAATTTTATTTTATTTTAACTACTGCTTGAATGTAACCAATTTAACGGATAAAATAGAGACGAAATTCATAACTTCGTATTATGTTCATCCCAAAACCTTGGTGTCATTTTGGTTTTATTAAATGTGTAAAAATCTCGGACAAGACCTAGGTACGTTAATTATGTCACCAAAAGTCGTCTGTTTATGTAATATGCTGCGTTGTAACTCCTCATAGCCATGGTTTTTGGGATGGCCTACGCCCTGCAGTGGGTCGTTATATGCTGATGGCTGATGGAACTATATCCAGCCTATCAGAAGACTGATAAAGTTAGAATAGAAAATTCAGGTAGAAAGTTTAAGCGTCTCGTACAAAATAAATGGATTTTCAATACTTCAAATAAAACACGATTCACGCCTTAAGTTGTGTGTGTGTGTCTTGATGCTATAATAATAATAATATGGTCAAAAACCTACCCACTGGTGGAGTCTCTACAGACTCTATTCATCTATTCCATTTTCATTCCGATTTACATTTTTTTGTACTGAAGTTATCATTTGATTTGGCTAAGTGAGGCTTATAGCCAAATTAGGATACATTACCATTTTTAGTAGGTATAATTAACTGCCGAGGATAGCTTTTCTCATCTCGAACACATATTGTAACTTTTTTCATTCGATTGTCACTTGTCACATCCCACTGGCGCCTTAGCCTGAAAGCCATCAGTGCTCAATATTTGCCTGGTAAAGCTTTAAAAGCGATTTACGATCAACAGTGAGACGTCATTTTAAAATCTCAGTGTCAGCAAAAGTATTTTTTAAAATAATTGCTCGTGCAAATCTAGCAGGAGTCGACTCGTGCAACTCAAAGCTTTTATTTATTAATCAAAATAAACAAAGTAAATCTCAAAGCATACTGCTACAGGTGACTCGTGAATTCTGTCAAACCTCGCACGTCTTATTGATTAACATTTCACATACTCGGCCTATTTAAAAAATAAACATGGAACTTGTGCAATTATGTTATTTTACGCTAACTTATATTTCCATACATTAAGTTTTATTATTGCGAATATTTATCAAATATAATAATAATAAGCTTCGGATACTTATAAGCAACCTCACTCAACGGTGTAAGATGCTTGTATTTCCGATTAACTTATAATTTAAACCAATCTACATAAACCTACGAAAAGGCTGTTCAAGAGAATTTGGTCGCACGCGTGTTTCGGGTGTGTGTATTGTCGTATATGTAAGTTTGTGCTGTGTGTGTGTTGAAATTTTGTCCTAGTAAATGTTTATATTTTCTATTCTTAAGGTTTTTGTGTATTCTTCCAGGAGTGACCAACCCCAGCGACGCCGATGCCTATCTTCGTCCGAGGAAGGCGTGTGTGCTAGGTGCGGGGGCGATAAGCAAGGCGGGTTTGTGCCCTGCATATGTCGGTACCACAAGTGAGTTCAACATTAGTATATTAAAAGGGACGGCTTATAAGGCTTGATAACACAAAAGCGTCAAATTTATTTTTAATATTAAAGCGCTTCTTTTATTAATTAGTTTACTCTAGTCCAATGGCTCCGTTAGAAGTCTTAAGACAGAAGCGCCCAGCAAAATGTAACAATGGCAGTCTTTTTAAAACCTATATAAAAAACCTAATATTAGTTATTTGGTTTAGCTTATATTAATTTTACTTACTGCACTGGCTCAGCGACCCAAAGTGGATCTTGGTCTCCGACACAAGATTATGCCTCTCCGATCAATGCTCAGCATAATTATTTTTGATTAAAAACATACTTAATTCACTTGCAGACCTGTGAAGTTCGAGTCTGGCGCGTGGTTCCTCCGTCAAGTGCAGCGCGCAGTCAGCCTCATGCCGTGGAGCCTCAGCACCGATAAACTAGAGCAGATTGGTAATTACCTTTTATGAAACACTAACTGTTCCTCGTGGTATGACCCACGGTATGGGATTTAATTCTGCTGCAGTACCTAAATCATAATATAACTATGATAATTTTTTTTCTAATATTATCTATAGCTCAGTTGACAATATGCACGCCAAATGTCTTGTGGTCTTCTGTAAAAAAACTGGCCGAATTTGACACAATTTTGCTGGCAACGAGACTCTGTCCGTATTTTTATACGTCCGTGGGTACGATTTAATATTGTATTATTATTGTTTACACGTTATTTTATTATTACTACAACATATCTCCATTTTTCCAGCAGAGGAAGAGTATGAAGGTCGCGACAGCCCTGGGCCCAGTCAGGGCCAGAGCGAGCTCCGCAGCGTCAGGGAGTTCCTGGAGACGCTCTCGGCGCAGCTCGCTGGTGGTGCCCTCGAAGGCACCAGGGTCACGCCACTATATGACCATCCAGCATGTTAGTACTTTTATGAATATTTAATAGGATCAGGTTTGGTGATAGTAAAAAAAACTTTTGTTACTAAGATGCGCATGCGCAGGATGAACAGCTACTTTTAGTGCCTACTTAAAATCATACAAGTTATCAATAAACGTTCTTTGTGCCTATTCTCCGAATTACTACCTAGAACTATAAAGTTAACAACATAGCTCGCTGGATCAACAAGTTGAAGTGGCAGTGGGTCGGTCACTGGTCAATAGGGGAGAACTATGTTCAGCGGTGGACTACAACGAGTTGAAGAAAGAGTAATACTCTATTCCCTTTCAACATATTCACATTTAAAATCGGTAACACAATCTCGTTTCACACAATTTACTATAATCATCTATCACTGATATATAGGTTTTTTTACAAAATTACTCATATTACCTACCATATTTAAAAACACACTCTCATATACCCATTTAGCGACAATATGCATGTATGAAGGCTGTAAATATCGCTCTGCGTAGATACAATCATGTTCGAGAGACACCACGCAGCCCTGCGCAACACGCTAGCGACCCTTGCGCTCGCCCTACGCGACGCCATCACACGTAAGCTAGTTATCGCATGCACTGTGCACATGGGTTTATTGCACTGAACGTGGTACTGAATTATCTAGCGCACTGTACACTTGGTTTTATAGCACGAAATGTGACGAAGACATGAAACTATTTTGCGCATGAACTGTGTTTAATCTTTATAGCACGTTCCAAAGCAAATTATTTAAAATGTACCTACAGCTTGGAGTCAAAGATTCTTTATTAGCATGTGCAGTTTATTGGGTCATGTCATTACCTACCTTAAAAATAATTTTCCTATAATATTATAGTTACCTACTGCACATCTGTTTGTTATAATATTCTATAGGTACTCTTAATTTATATTAAAAACCAATTCGCATTGGGCCCAATCTCCCCATAGCTATGTTGTGTGACAAGCCTTGTTCGCTGCAGTGGACATTTAAGGTTGATATTTTTTTATGAAGGCTGGTGAAAATGATGATATAATAATCTGAAATAATTAAAATAATCTAAGTTATACATAAATAACATACTATTTCACACTTGTAGCCCTGGTGCGTGACTGCTAGTAAAAAACTGCAGGCGTAAATTGAAAAAATGGTGTAAATGTGATACATTCATTTACACCATTTCAAAACCTTACCAAATATAATTATAAAAATCGAACAAAGTAATTCCAAAGTAAATTTAATCGAAGGTAAGTAAATAAAAACAAACACGAAGTTAACAAAAAATAACCAAACACGGTGTAATGTTTAAATTACAGGATTCGTTCTGAGATTTCAAGATTTTACGACCTTTTAAAAGAGCTCTTTGTCGGAATTTTGCGATCAATTAACATTTCAATTTCTTAATTAAAAGTGAAATCACACCACTGACCAACATACGTTACAAGGACCAAACTCGAGCACTTCTCCCCATCGCGTCGCCGCAGATTGATCTACGCTTACGCTTTTCAGTTTTCACTACCATTTCAACTCATTATTTCATCTATGTCCATGTTCATTTTAATAATGTCCGATCTATTGTATAATTTTTTTATTGTATTATTCTTTGTTACATACTTAAATTATAGACTTCTAATACTGGGTTACTAGTTAATTCGACCTAGATCCTTGAGGAGGTTGTAGTGTCCGTCATTTCTGACTAATTTCAATATAAAACACCACACTCCAAAATTAACCGTTTTCGAAATATTTAAGATTTTTTTAGAAAAATAGTCAGATAGAAAGTAGAAGGATCTAGGTCAACTTATCAGTCAATGGCGGATCCAGGGGGAGGGTCATGGAGGTCATGACCCCCCACTGAGCTATTTTTAAGTACTACACTAACGCACATTAACAAAATACCTTAAAAGTCTTAACTTGACTACTACTATGTGACCATCACCTAACCTGGCGCCTTGTTATCAGTAACCCTGTATAAATGTTTTTGTCCTCTCCAGAAGTCTTTGATTTAAATAAACAATCATACTTCTAACTATCAAAAATACCCTCTAAGTATATGGCTCTTTGCGTACTAATAGTTATGCAAAGCAAGTTCCACATTAATTTCCAAGTAAAATTAGAGAGTAAGCTATGTTCGTTGACCTAGTGTGAACTCGACAGTCGTTAATCGCACTCATAAGCGGAATAATAATTATAATTAATTTGCAATGTTTCCGAGAGAGTGCACTCGCGCTGCCCGCTACCTTCATAGTGGTGTATGTCAATAATATCGATAGGCCACAATATCTTCCTCTATATAAAATAATGTCATGTTGTTACACTATTTATTTACCAAGACTGAATACTGATTTTCAGCTAGCTGAGAATTTATGTAACTTTTTTTTTTTTGGTCTCATTTGACCGGACTCTTGTTCTGAGAGAGATTCACAAATAAAACTACCTGCAAACGTCGGCGTCCACGGGACGTGCTAAACGATCCAGACGACCCTATCACGGTCGCCACCGCATCGGTGGCCGAAATAGCTAAAACATTAAAATACTGCACAAATCGACAACTGAGATTCCGTCCCCGGCGGGGGCCATCGTCGCGTGTCCTGTAGGTCCGCACAGTCCTATCGCGTAACGGCATGTGCCGGCCGCTTTTCTCCCAAACATATGTTGGCTACACCAAGCCCCTCCGCAACGCCCTAAGCGAGTTCGAGTCCGTTCGGGACGCCCTTAGGCTCTGCAGCCAACAGCAGTAGTCAGTTCGAAAAAAAATCTACAGTCTCAACCCTTTCCCTTATATGAATTGAAATCATTATAAAAAAAATAGGCCAAGCGCGGTTTGGACTCGCACGTGGAAGGTTCCGCAGCAGCAAGTAACATAAAATAAAATTATTTTTATTTACTTAGGCACCTACTAAAGCTTTATGAAAAAATAGTGGTTCACAGTTTATGACGTATAAAAAAACTACACACCAGAAATCGTTCAAACTAAATTTCGTTGTTAGATTTCATGGTCATTTTTTTTTTTTATCAACCACATAGTTTAGAAATTAGAGAGGGGGGGGGGGCACAATTTTTTCACCTTTGGAAGTGTCTCTACATAAATACTTACATAAAAATACTAACATACGCTTGAAAAACATGACCCCTCATCGGTAGTCGGGTAAAAATAAAATACCAAAAAAAGAAAATAGCGAATAATTATTCTTATCGATAACGTTATGAGTCCATCACTATGGCTTGCGCGGATCCGTCACGGTCCATCGTCGGTTTAGCATAAGATTGAATTGCGCATTCTCATTTATAATTGATCGGTCGTTCACACACGGACAAAAGACTATACATAATAGTTATTTTTAATGTTTTAAATCTATTGGTATTTTTGTCATGAGTGGCTTCCTAATTTTTCTTCGTATTACTTCCTAATTTGTACGTTTTAAGATTTAAAATAATAATTTTGCATTGTATCCCTGCAAATGATTATTTGCTATCTTGGGTCGTCTTCGAAGTTACGACGACGAGTGTTTTATAAAAGCAGAGGACCGGTATATCTGGCGCAGAATGGGGACACCTATGTCTAGCACTGGAGTGCAATGTGATAAAGAAATGGTAAAATAATGATCAACTTTTATTTAAAACCTAAACCAAGCATACTTTGTAGTTACCTATATAACTTTAAACTTCCCAATGGTATAATGTGCGGGAAAGGCAATGGCCAGCAATGGGACCGTATTGGCTGATGATGATACTACTGTCTTCTTTTCTTCAACCTATCGCAGTCCAGTGCTGGACATAGGTCTCCCCCATTTTGTTCCAGATATCCTCATCCAACCTCGCCATCGACCTTTCGCAAATATTCGGTCCATCGGGCCGGAGGGCGTCCTACGCTTCGCTTGCAAAGACGCGGTCTCCACTCGAGAACTCGTCGCTTTAACGGCCTCCGGTTCTGCGAAATCCGTGACCTGCCCACTGCCTCTTTAACTTGCTGATCCGGCAAACAAACAAATACAACATTATTTAATTTGGGAGAGTCCATAAATACATACAATTTATCAAAGATATCTAGCCGTTTCCCAATTTATTTATTTATTTAAAAACATTATCTTACAAACTTACAGATATGATGGTATTAAACGTACAACAATCAACAGAATAAATAAGATGTCAACATAGATATTGTTAATAAAGTTAAATGATGTCAAAGTTCATAGATCAAATGTCGTTCGGTGAAATGAAAATACAATGTCAAAAAAAAAAGATTAATTACCTAAATACAAATACAATGCAAAAGTTATAAATCTATCCCTATCTGTGTACCTTTTGGAAATATTTGTGCTAGTTTACTCATAGGTAAAAGGTACATTCTCACGTTAGTAATATTTTTATACTTGACCTGAAAATTTAAAGAGCCGCGCACCGCACGCAACGTTGTAAACGTTAATCACTCGCCAGTTTCGGTTTAATAATAAGATAATTGCCGAGCAATCTTCGAATCCGCTCGATTTCACTATTCGCATAGGAGCTAAGATATACAATGAACTATTGTAGTTGCACAATCCCGAAGAAATATCAACCAAGAAATGTCCGAGCCGTACGACACATACGTATAGTTATTATTATATAAAATACATAAAATTATTCATTCAAATTTGGACCTTAACGTATCATTAAAATGTGCACAAAATCAAAAGACAACATACTATGTCACTATGACATGTAGCGAGCGACATGATTTATAAATGAAAATTCTAAAGCGATGGGCAGTCTTTTGCCGCGGACACTTTTTGAGTGATATTGTGTGCCTAGCTAGTTTATTATCTCAGCATAGAAGTGATTGATTTCTACAATCAGATAGATAATGTACCTATTTTCTGGTTCAAGTGACGGTAGATAAGAATACAGAAGCCACCATGCCTACTCTTCCAGAGGGTGTTGTAAAATTCGGCATATACATATAACCTTCAGCATATTACGGGTCTCAGAGCTCGTACACCTAATTTTTGATAGGTACAATTATATCCAATACGCCTACGAAAGAAAGAAAAACGTTTGACCACATAGTTACAGGGTTACATCCACAGACATCAGAATATACAATTAGACTGGACAAGCCGCCAAGTTTATAGGCAGTCCCAGTGTCGCAATTTCTTTTCGGTTCTTATCTGTGAAAAGTTATTGTATTTCTTGGTAAATTTACTGATTCATTGCGATGACGGCATGTTACAATTGCACAGGATGGCATTTTGGGAAAAAACGGTAATTTCTTCTAATATTCGTTCGTCTTGACTCGTCTCGCAGAGCGTAAACTGGCAGCCGGTGTATGCTCGTTGAGCTTACATTTGTTGCACTTAAAAACGCGGCTCGCCCCATCTCCTGTATTGGGAAGTCTGTGGTTACATCTTTAAGACAATTAAATTTTAGTTGTTTCCATAATCCATAAGATTCACGGGTCAAATTGTGGCCCGGTCTATTGAAATGCACGCTATTATTATCACGGCTGGTATGTGCCGCCAATACCAATAGTTGTTTTGGCTGTTCACCAATGGTCTGCTGGAAGAAATATTTCTTATGTGTAAAGCAAACAAATATTGATATCTACTTAAAGTGTCACGTAGGTCCTTACATCAAAATACCATAAACAGTATTATTATACGATTTCCATTTAACTATGACAAAAGAAATCGGTTGTTTTAAATGTAAAATGTTGTTTAACACTTGAAATCATTAACTACCATTTGAATGCTACAAAGCCTATTTTAGGGTCTTTACTTTCATGCGATCTCCTTGAAAACATCCCATTTGCGTGCGAAATAATGAAAATACTTTCGTTAGAAAGCTATGGAATCTATTTGTAAAGTAATCAGCTGTTGATAGAAAAGTGTTTCATATATAAAGGAAGCGTAAATTTGATCCCCGCTTCCATCCACGTGCGGTACAGACATTCATGTGTATCATCATCATCATTACAGCCTAATATGTCCACTGCTGAGCATAGTCCTCCTTTTGATTTCCACGCGGAAATCAAATTTTGGTTCAAATCCCGCCACGTGCCAATGTGTTTTCGAGTTTTCGAAAAATATATGTACGTTATCCGACGCTCTTACGGTGAAGGAAAACATTGTGAGGAAACCTGCGGCACGCCTGCGAAGAGATTTAAAGTTTGTGCATAAAGTCGTCCAACCCGCACTGGCCTGCGTGGACGACTAAGGCCTATACACCCTATACGGGTAGGCTTGTGCTACTCGGTGGGGATGTTTAATGAGCTGATAATGATGTATTTTAAGTCATAATACCCATTATATTTCACCGCATGTCTTCAGTACTCGTACCACACACACATAATGAGCTTTAAATATTTGAGCTGCAAATAGAAAAAAAATAAAAATATTTAAGTAAGTAAGTAAGTAAGTAAGTAAATATTTATTCAGTGAAAACATATACAATAACAAAATACAGTAAATCGCAAAAGAAACATAAACATAAGTAGTTATAAATGTATATGGACGTGTGTGAATGAAGTTAAGTCACGGACTCACATACACATAACTTGACGGCACCTCAGTCGGTATTGTATTCGATATAGGCCGAGGACCATAGACTCCATTCGCTAGTACTAAGCCCCAATTCCGTTTATTTTAAATGCGCTCAGAATCGTTAATGTGCCTCAATAGTTAATTTTGCACTTATTCGTCCTGTTTCATGGTACATTTTAATTAGTGACACCGTTAGATAGTTAATTCTGTTACACAATTACCAATTGCAACCATATACATTAAAGTTGTATCGGCGTGTACCAAATTTTCAGATGGATTTTACGTGTGTAATGTGAAGTAAGTTAGTAGAATTGAAGCCCAGGTTATAGCATTCCGGTTTATGGTCGCCGACCGTAGGACTGGCTTAATGCTAAAAAACGCTGGGAACTGTAAAAGAACTAAGGCTTGGCCAGCGGATTCGTATCGAGTGAGGTCATTGATTTGCAGATATTTTACTCGTACGCTCGTCTTTGTTATTCCTTTCTATATCTTTTTATAATTTCATCATCATTCTCTTGACCTTATCCCATTTTTTTATGTTATTGTGTACAGGACAGTCAGGACGCCTACCTGATGGTAAGTGATATGCCTAACCATGACAGAGCGGCATTGAAGCAGAGCAACAACTGATAAACAGTTATTATCCTCCATCAACGCCGCATTGCCCCGTGACCCGAGATAACAGATGTTAGGTCTTTTATACCCGGTAATTTCACTAGCTACAGTGCCCCTTTCCAAAACAAAAATGTGCATAACACTTTCAAGGGACGATATCTGGCAACTGCGGTGGTACTACTAGACGACTAGGTATTGAGTCTACCACCAGTACTTACTTAGGGTCGGGCAGTAAGTCGTTCTTTCGTTTTAAAAAAGGCTACCTGTTGAGTTTTCTTGGGTGCTTTTTCTCAACAGGCCATCCACTGAGCGCTTTTTTTCAAAGCATCAAAATTCATATTTTTAGTTTAGTATTTTTAATTGTTTTTTTATATTTTTGTATATTTTTGACGTTCAGAAGTGCTTTTTGTAAGCCTAATTTGAATAAAGAATTTTGATTTTGATTTTTTTTTTTTTTCTTCCATACATCTCTATCAGCTGTGTGTCCACAAACCCCTTCTCACTCATATCCATCTTGACCCTTTTCCTTCTCTGTTTACGCATCATCCGTTGCAGATCTTTGTAATGTGCCATTTATCCCTCCTCATGACATTTCCATACAAGCTAACCGACTTGTTCTTAACTTTGCCGTCACTAGTGCCGTGAAATTGAAGTAATTTGCACTTCTATGTTTCGGGATAGGGCACTGTTAAATTATCGGGTAAAGAGACCATTGGAGAGGGCATTGGTGAATAATAATAACTGTTCATCAATTGTTGGTGTCAATCAATACGCTCTTTCATGGTCCGGTATCACTTACCATCAGGTGCGCGTCCTGACCGTCTTGTACACTTTGTAAATAAAAAATACACACTCTAACCTAATAATGTAAAAGTGATTGTGGTGAAAAATAGGCATATCTAGGCTTTCGCGGACCTTCCGTTCTCAATTAATTATTAATTACTAAACTATCAACGATATTAGAGAACAAGATCAAACTTTCCATTGGTCGCATCAAATCTGAAAGCAACACAAGAACCTATATCAATAATGGGAAAATGAAGTTTGTGGAGTAGACAGCGCGCGCTTTGTTAGCATCAGATTGTGTGCACGATGGACGTTTTTATTTCCAACTAGATTTTGCGCGGCTTTGCTTGCGTTAAATTAGAGGTAATACGGTTTCGATTTCGTAGTAACGAAAAGACTCTTATTTTACGCTGCTGTAGATGATATTATACTTCTTAGGTTATTAGCTGACTTCCTTGAAAACTGCAAAATGTACAAATAAAGGTTTACCCCCAATTTAATTTAATTATTAATTTGGTTTATCGACAATATAACATTAGTCTTACATTAAAATTATTAATTAGATTGTAATAAATCATATTATCTAATTGTTAGTTTACTTACAGGTTAACAAATATTAATATGTTTAATTATTTTAAAACTTTAAGGGCCTATTTCCAAAAAATAATTATGCAAGATTTTTTGTTATAAAGTACAAATAGTCCGCATACCAAATTTGAGCTTGCTTCCTTAAAAACTGCTGAATGCTCCATACAAACTTCCACACCATTTTAGGGAAGTAGGTATATAATTAGGCAAAAAAGAGCTATTTCAGTCGCTCCATACCTTCAACTATCTCTAGTTAAAAAATCATGTCTATTCATCTTTCCACTTTGCCGTGAAAGACGAACAAACAGACACACTTTCACATTTCTCATATTAAATAGATTGGATTCGGCATTGTCTACTGACTGATCAGAGTGATCAGTTATTGTTTACCGCGATAACAATTAAGCTTTGCTATACGAGGTTTTATATCGGAAACGTTCCAGTTTTATGTGAAAGGTGATATCATAACAATAATTATGATGACGATTTATTTATCACAATAATATTATACAGGTGAAAGTTTGTGAGTGTGTGTTTGTTACTTCTTCACGGTTCAATGGCTGAAGCGATTTGAATAAAATTTGGTATGGAGATAGCTGATATTTTGGAATAATAAATAGGCTACCTTTTGTTGCGGTAAAAATTTTTAAATCGCTGTTCATAGCGAGGCGCGGCTAGTTTTAAACTATTTCATTTTTATAAGTAAATTTCATGTTGAATAGTCTTAAAATATTTATAAATTCAAGATATTTTTAACTAAGTACTATGTTTTTTAGATGTATATTTAGGTATATTTACTTACTATTATGTTTATTATTCGTAAAGAAGGTTGTATCTTTAATATTAATGATAAAGTATGATACTTCTAGCACGTTAGCGCTCAAAGAGCTTAATATTTCAGATTTAAGATTACAGTACAAATTTAAGTGTTCGCTCGGGGGGACATAATTTGACTTTGAGATAGTACATTTTCCGTTTCAGTATACGGATTCTTATCAATTGTTTAGGACAGCATTATTTTATTTCGCAATAAGTTATTCGTGCAACTTTTTTTGGTACCTACAAAGAATGTCTTTTTTCACCATGACTTTTTTTCCTCTTAGTGACATCTATATATAGTCATTTTTGACATAAATTATCGTGTAAGTTTAATAACAGTGAAGATAATGCAGATGCAAAGGGCATCATCCAAGTTCATTACCCATCTCGATGGTTCTATGGTAAGCGTAAAATTATAACTGACATTTAAGCGATTGGCTGCAGAGGCCTACTCTAGAATTAACCCTAGCAGGTGGTTTCTCAGGACAACTATAGTACTTTAAAATTACAGATTGTACGAGTATTTTTATTTGAGTAAGCCATTGAATCGATCTGAAGGGTACAGGATCAAATCCCACCATGTACCAATGTCTTTTTAAATTTTCGAAATTATATGTACGTTTATCCGAAGCTCTTACGGTGAAGGAAAACATCGTGAGGAAACCTGCGAGAGATTCAAAGTTGTGCGTGAAGTCGGCCAATCCGAACTGGGACCGCGTGGACGGCTATGGCTAATTATGATTTCAGGATAGGCTCGTGCCCCTCGTTGGGCCGTTTAATGAGCTGATGATGTAAGCAAAATATAAATTGGTTTAACTTAGTTAATTTATGACTTCATGATAGTTAGGTATATGAGGGATATTCAATAGTTGTTATTGAAAACTTTGAAAGAGTTTAAGAGCCACGTTTATACCATTGGAAAACAATAATAAGTTTGTTGGATAACATTTGGCGATTTCTGCTAGGTCGAGAAAGGTCTTTAGACTATAAGTCATCTATAAAGTGTGCATATTAGGTACTTGTTATTCTTCAAGACTTCGTCATTAAAATCCAGGTCAAGACCAGTCATCAGTTATAAAGACTTAATAACGCCATTGTTATCTATTCATTCTTATCATTAATTGCAGAATTTATGTTGCACCTCAGTAAAATCACAGCAAAACATTAAGGCCTGTATCTTAGAACGAGATTCAAAGTTGATCTTTACTTTAAATTTATATATACTATAATAATTATTATAATTAGGCAATGTTAATGGAATGATATTAATTGTAATTTTTATTTAAAAAAAATCAAAAAATTTTGGGTGTTTTATTGCATGCCTGCGAGCAGGCTAAATACACTGAGCCTATGCATTATAATACAACCATTATGTACTGTGTTTTAGCAAATAAAAGGTTTTTGACTTTGACTTTTAATTGAGTTAGAAAAGGATGGCGCTGTTTATCGTATAGCTATCCCTTTGTAACTCTATTCAAGAAAGATCAGCGCTTCAGTTTCGTTCTACAATACGGGCCTAAAAGACTAAGCCTTATCTGAACTGCATAAAGATCATAAACAATTGATTAGTAAGTAAATTAAAAATAACCGGGTCAATTTGTGTGCATGAACATGTCTGTTTGTAATGGTCTGGGTGTTTTATGTACAATATGTATGTATTTACAAACAAATGTATATAACTATGTTTATCTGTTGTTTAGTACCGATAATACAGGCTCCACGCTTAACTTGGGGTTAGATGGCGATGTGTGAATGTCAGTGGATATTTATTTGTTTATTAGTGTTATATACCTACATTTAGCTCTAAAGTTAATAAAATACCAAATTTGGATGAACTTGATGACGTGAGAAAACGTACCCAGTTCAAGTTAGGCTGAGAGCCATCTGCGCTCGCCAATTGCCCGGTGAAGCTGTAGCTGGTGCGGCCGACAGCAGTAGTCAATTCGAAAAAAAAAATTCAAAGATTAATAACTCAGGTTCTATTTTTCTTTCTAAGAAGAAGTTATCTATCTTTCTTATACCTGTTACAGTCCACTGCTCCTCTAACCAGCCACCAGCGACCTTTCGTAAATTCTAAATTGCCTTGTATAAATATAGGGAAATGTTATTAATTATATATATAATTATTAGGTTTATATATTAGGTTTTAATAATATTATAAGATTAAATATCTACCAGGAATTGTTAAATGTATCAAACATTTGAAAATTCCTGATTGATATATATTATACAAATACTTATTTTCAAACGAATGTATCACAGACACCTGCACGACTGCACCTTAACACGAGACTTGATAATTTATGCAATCGGTTGTGTATGGGTAGGTTCACACGATTGAGCACCGAATTAACGGGGCCTATTATAAATCTTAAATTATTTATCATATATCTATAAATCAAGACGGAGAGGAGGTGATATGCCTCTGGTAACGTGACTCACTCGGCGTAACAAGACTAAAGCGTAATTTTACACTGATATTCTGTTGGCCATGGTACTAGTCCATCGACGCAACTCACAGGTCCCACAGTAAACCTTAAAGTTTCAGCTTGTATATTATTAAATAATTCTTATAAAACTGAGCCGATAGACTTACGACGACTGACAAAGGACTGGGAGATCGAAGCAAAATGTGGAGACGTATTTCCAACAGTGGACAGTGAAAGGTTGAAAAAAGAAAAGCCTTTAGAATTTAAGAAACGCATTTATGAATTTGGAGACGAAGTAGACCGCTTATAAGGTTATCGTCATGAGCACCTCAACCTCTTCAA
This sequence comes from Leucinodes orbonalis, assembly GCA_019425675.1. NCBI lineage: Eukaryota > Metazoa > Arthropoda > Insecta > Lepidoptera > Crambidae > Leucinodes > Leucinodes orbonalis. The sequence goes on along the minus strand of PQWD01006455.1, from coordinate 22,424 downwards.
TCCCTTCCACTTCTTAATCTCAAATATTTCGACATTAATTTTAACGTAAATTCTCTATTCTTATTTACCTGTCGAATATCGTTTTCATGTATTAGTAATAGACCCCAAAGAATCGAACAGACTTAATGAGGTTAAAGCACACATGGTGCGCTATTATGTAACGAATGTCAAAAATATTCGAATACCAATGCAATCGAGACAACTTCTCGGTGGCAGATTAATTACAGCGTGCTCTTGTGAAATCAAAGTAGCTATAATGTTTTCACACTCTTATTTAGCGAACAGTGAGATTAAAATAGATTTTGTGTATTTTAAGGGTTCCGTAGCCATTGGCGAAAAACTGATCATGTCTGTCTGTCCGTCCGTATGTCACATCAACTTTTCTCTGAAACTACAAGCACTATATTTTTTGTCAAGTATGTCTGTCCGTCCGTATGTGACATCCTTTTTCTCTGAAACTATGGGCCCTACACTGTTCAAACTTTGTGAGTATATGTATTCTGTGAACCGCAAGCAACTTGAAAAAAAATTTGGAGTTCCCCATACACTTAACTAAAACTAAAATTTCCCCAATTTTTAAAGTAGAAAGTTGTAGCGTAAAAATATTTTTATTTTTTCGTAATAAGGAAAGGGGAACGTGTTCTGTTCGAATTTTACGCGAGCGAAGCCGCGGGCAAGAGCTAGGTTTTTTTAAATCTACGTTGCTTGCTAAGTTTAGGTAAAAAGTGATCCGTAGTTTAAATAATTATTTGTAATGGCTAAAGAACCGTTGCACTTTTCTTCGAAATAACCATAAAATAACTGGACTATGACGGGTTAGAGCATCTATATAGAGATTCTATAACAAAGGTGAAATCTGTTTAAGTATGTATAATTTTAGGCAGACTTTTTCCACTTTTGAGTGCCCGATTCCGTACTCGAATTGTCAAAAACACCAGGTGGTAGACTTCGGTACTGAGTCGTCTATTTAGGTACCGCAGTGCTAGATATCGTTCCATGAAATACGAGTGTTTACACTTCTGTGTTTCAGGATGCGGGCACACACTGTAGCTAGTAAAATTACCGGGTAATAAGAAACCTAACATCTGCAACCTCGGGTGACGGACACAGGACAGTGTTAACGAAAAATAGTATATACATCCCGCAACACTGCATCTGTCATGGTCAGGCATATCACTTACCACCAGGTGAGCGAATTGACCGTTTCGTTAACTTATGAAATAAAAAACGCTGGATACTAGGATAAATTGTGTCTGTGATAAATTGCTGTTTTAATTGAAAATTAAACACCTCAAAGTCATAAAACGATGATGTAACTAGCTAGCATAAAATTTAATGTTGTAATTTTTTAGTCATTGTTTCGTAGAAGACAGCCTGGGCCGTGACCTCAGCAACAGCGTCATACGTAAATAGCTTTAATAATAGAAGTATTCTTAAGTTGTTTTCTTAGCTCAACTGTAGCTGTCGTTAAATGTTTTTGCTAATGCTTGGTGGCTTCGAAAGGCATCCTGCTTAAACGATTAACTAAATTAATTATTACCTGGAAAACATATTATCTAAATACAAAAATTGACGTGATCATCATCGTCAGCTGATTAAAGTCCTCACCGAGGGGCACGAGCCTACCCGAATAGGGTGTATAGGCCTTAGTCGTCTACGCTGGCCCAGTGCGGATTGGACGACTTCACTTACAACCTTTGAATCTCTTCACAGGCGTGCGCAGGTTTCCTCTCGATGTTTTCCTTCACCGTAAGTAGATTAGTCGACCATTCAGTCAACGTCAATAATCGAAAATTATATGTATTAAATGTTTCTCAATGTTTTTGATTAATGAGAAAAGAAATACCAATAATATTTTTGTTATTTAATTTTTTTACGTTGTAACAAATGTACTGTTTATATGTAACATTTCTTCCGTTATTGATTATTAAAGTTAATAATATATTATTTCTTTCTCCGTCCGGTGCTTTCTTTGCTTGTAAATCTCATTTCCATCTCGTATTGGAAAGCGAGAACAATTTTAAGAACACGTGTGTAGTAATCGAGACTAATCGATTGAGACCAAGCGATTTGATGCGTCCATCGCAACGCAATCGGACCTAACGTAGCTAGAAATCTTCATTACGTAAATCAGTTTTCAGGTTCGTGAAGTATCGATGGGTGGTTATAAGTTTTTATAAATAAAAAAACAAAATAAATAAATTAATGAGTAGTATGTAACCTAGATATTAACAAATAATAATATAATTAATCAATACTAAAACTAAAAATTATTAATATTATAACTTAAATATAAAAAAAAATTATAATAACTAAATAAAATAATTAAAAGAACCCCCCTTTGGTAAAGTTCCGAAGACACTGGCAGCGTTCCCCTTTGAATCGCTAAACTAATTCTTTGACCAAGGTAGCTGCCAGATCTTCGGTCTCCAGTAATGTCGACTAATCGTTTGGAAATTTCTTTAAAAAGCCTAATAGCGCTAGGGCCCCACGGACCAAGGGTCTCGACACCGAATGGGACAAAGTCATATTCAGAGCCTAGACCCTGTATTTGCACGTTTTGGCTTTTTCAAAATAAATTATATTCACAGAGCATTTTTAAACAAATAGGTAGAATAGCTACTAAACAACGGATAAATATAATTATGTATTAAATTATCTATGTATTTTTTTGGCAACCTAACTAGTTTGTTCAAGGTAATCTCTGAAACGGCTGGGCCGATTTAGACGGGATTTTTGTCAGCAGGTAGCTGAATAAGGAAAAACTTAGGCTACTTTTATTTAGAAAAATAAGTAATGTTCCGCGCGGGGGGCGCGCATCACGTAAGCTACGTGCCATAACGTGGCGATTTGAGGTTATTTTTACTAAGGGAAATATCTTATACCGCGGGTAACAACTAGTTTTAAATAAAGTAAACATAGTAAAGTCAATATAACCTTCCGTATTGGCAGTTATTATCGTCTGGTTGTGTGACATGGCCGTTACAGATACCCTTGGACCGGCTCGTGAGGTTACCCGATTATTCAGTTGGATCATTAACTTATTCACACCGTCACGTCCCTGGAACTACTTTCACTGATTACCTCAATAGTGCGAAATATATCAAGTCATAATATGATTATCATTATTTATTGCGGATGATGGTTTACATGGTTCTTATTATTTAGTACAGTTCCTCAACATGGCCCTGTCAGGGATTTTCAACATGTGTTTGTTTAAAACGGATGTTACATTTTTTGTACTATGATGATACAAAAATTATCTTGTGTTGTGGTCAGGTTTTATTTAAAATTCATGAGAAATGGTTTTACTGTGAAAAAATATGGGACATAGAATCCATTCTGCGGCAAATAGGGACCATTTGCGCCAGATATCCGGTCCTCCGCTTTCCTCATCCAGCCTCCACCAGCGACCTTTCGCAAGTCGTCTTTTTTTAAAAAAAATTGTTCCTTTCTCAAATAATATACACGCGATGAAATGTTGCACGTCGGTGTGATATGCAGTTCGCTTGAAATTTAAGTGACTTGTTTTGAGGTGGTCCAGTACGAACCAACTCTTGCGTAATAAGCAACTGTAGGTGTTGTACACGTACTAGACATGTTCACCCATATTCCGCCAGTTTTATGACCATAGCTTCCGCACTTGCACCGTCTTGGACGTCATAATTTGTAATTTAACTTAAGTAGAGCAAGAATGCATACAATCGTAAAATGCGTTGAGGAAGTGCACTGTGTTAAAAGGTATAGAGATAAATTTTGATTTTAAAACAGTTTACTAGTTTTGTTAATCATTTAGTTTTATCACAGATAAAATAAATAAACTTTTATCTAATTTTGTCGGTTTGAATACTGTTGCTATAATTATTATTTTTAAATTAAATTAAAACAAATGAAACAATTAAAACACTTGGATGAGAAGATAGTTTGCTGTTTTCAGAAAGGCTTGAGTTTTTTTTTCGGTTTTCGACGTTTAAGCATAAAGTTATGTCTATCTTTAAAATAAAATAAAAATTTCTTACAAATATACTGGAAATATACAGTTTTTGGTAATTAATAAAAAAAAACAATAAATAACGCGTATCACAGCTTCATCCAATTAACAAAAAAATGATTTGTTCCAATTGTTTATTTGCCATTTGTCTCGAGACGCGTCTATGTGAAACTCAGAACCGCCTTCACCGACTGCTGTTTACTCGATAGTGTAAGTTCCCGTTAATCTTAACTGCTTGTTAAGATTCATAGAACAATTGCTATGGACTGTCTTTATTCAGCTTTCAATTAATATCTTTAATGAATTACAAAGGGACTATATTTATTTAGAGATCTATATATTATATTAAATATATTATGCCGTGTGGTGACGACCATAGATACATATTTTGTCAACCCGTAGGGAGATAAGGGGGCTAACCGTTAACTAGAAAACAAGAAATCGGGAAGCAGCGCTTTTTCATTGAACCTTTATTTTCAAATGGTACTGTATACATATACCACCCACCCGCCAAACGTAGAAATAAACGTTATTATAGAGTTGACCAAAAATCAGAAGTGAAGCCACAGGCTTTAAAACTTAAATAAGTTATATATAAAAAAATAACTCGAAAAGAATTCGCTTGTTTAAGCAAATGATGGACTATTTATATTCTTATATATCTCTACGATACACCGATTTAGCTACTTCAATTACAAAACAATAGTTAGCTAATTATCCTTACTTGGAGGACAAATTAAGAAATAACTATAACGACGCTAACTACTACATGTTATTTGCATAATGTCTTCATTCACTGGCATTGCTTTTGTATAAGAAAACGGACATTGTTATTAAATAGAATAAAGAAGGCACATATTTACATTTAAATATGAATATTTTGTTTTAATTGTAGAGAATTAACTGTCAGTAAAAATAGGAAAGAAAAACTACGTACTTGTACAGACGCGGCGCGGTTAATTTTGATTTCGCTCCAGATCGACTGGATGTAGAGCACGCACCTCACCACCCCGACCTAAGTAATGACCTAACGAGCCAGCAGGTTAACAAACCCCGCATTGTGTCACCGTCTCAGTTTCCACTAGAGTAACCGCGCGCACGCATTACTCGTCCGTCGGGCACGCGACGCGCGCATCCGTCTGCCGCTCCGAATTTTTCGCGCCGCGAAATCTAACGTCTGGTTTAATCGATCACTTGGAACGAAATTTTAAATTCCGCATCCTCTTAAAAAAAAATAACTGTCAAAAAATGACGTTTATGAATTTTCCCGCCAATTAGTGAGGTGTTTATTTTCATTCGAAGGTACCAGTGTTTGAGTTGATAATAGAAACTTTTTAATTAGTGATGTGAATCAAATATGAGTTTTGATAAGTGGTATGAGTTCACTTGTGTTTGAACAGGTGTTGGTACGAGAATGACGCTTGTTTTTAACATTTTCATGAAGGCTTTTAAGTAATCTAGTATGAAGTAATGCTAATAGTATATATTTTATTATTTGAAGTGATATTAGCATCATTATTATCAAAAGATAAATCTTACATCAGGTTAAAATACATAACATTTTAATGACAACTCATGCAGATAACAGGTGTCTTTTTTCACGTGTTGCAAACTTCTCATAATTAAAAAATAATTAATAGTAGCTACCACTACAACTAAACCTAGGCAACACATTAACTAGCAATGACTTGTTGAATTTACAAATGACTTTGCCGACTATGTTACTGACAGCAAGAGACGTATGTATTTTTTTGTACTTGCGCATGTTTTCGTTGAATCATTGACCTTGGGTCAAGTGCAAAAGCCACTCCTGACTTGCGTCAACAATGACGACCGAAACTGTTGGTAAAAGTTATACCATGATTGTCTGAGAAAGGGGACAATAAAATATTTTTTTATGTTGGCAAAATTGTAAGTGCTTTATCATCCAGCTAAAGCGGAACTTCTAAACTCAGCTTTAACCCTTTGACCGCCAATGACGCCTTACGGCGCCAGACACAATAGATTGTCTTTTGTGTTTGGATTCCCGGCTTTCAATGGGTTAAAACGCGTGTAATTTATATTGATACCAGACATACATTTATTTAAAAAAAAACTTTTATGAAAATCGTTTAATAGCAAAACCAAACCTTGCCCCAATTACTTACTCTACAGTTTAGGTACTTATCGTAACCTCTATTCTACCTTTCTCTGATACCCTAAGCCGAAGTTCGAGTACCACTCGGGGCCGCCCTTTGGTTCGTTGTGTATATCTTTAAAGCTGAGAGCCATCGGCGATGTGAAGCTGTAAACCTGAAATAAAATCAAATATGTATGAATTTGTATAGAAGTTGCACATTTTTTTTCTTTTTTATTAGAATTATGAAAACTACGTTCTATACGAGAATGTTTTATCATCTTAGTGAAAATTGGTACATTTTAGTTTTAATAAAAAATAAGTACATAACATTAAGTAAGTACTTAAATTGAATAGATCGTGATCCTAAAGGTTTTTTCCTTTGCCCTGTGAAGGTCTTCCTAGACATTTTTCAAGTTGAAGTTTACACGTAGGTACCTACGCTTTATAATGGATCAGTCATTATTGTTTCTATTGTACCTAATTTTATTACTGGTTTTTACTACTGGCGGAAAATCCGGTATCTAACGATTAAACAAGTAACATGAAGATTTACAAATGTACTGACAATTTAAAAAATAATTTTTGAAGATTTGAAAGAAAGAAAAGATAAGATTTCAGCACCTCAAATGTTTAAAAAAGCGAATATATAAACATTATCATTGCTCGATAATTAAGTTGGGCCTAATGGCCCATAAACAATCGCTTTTCTATTAGCTTTCACGCTAAATATTCCAGCGGATAAGTTAAATCACAAACTTCAAAACAGCCTTAAACTTCAGTAGTTACCGACTACCAATCAACTAAATAATATTTGCATACTAAGTGATCATTTGATTACAAGTACTGCGAACTTAACAGGTATCACAAACTTTAACTTCGTACCAAATTTGTTATTATAAATATTAATTATCCTTTTAAACAATATAAATTAGGCCCTAAGAAATGGTTGTTGCTTTATAATAAGGTAATTGGGCCTTTCTCTAGCGCTTAATTTTACCTCTCCGTGAGAAATTGGTGAATAAGTGAGAAAGAATCCGAACGTATGAAAGTGCGCGAGAGCACGCGCCGGTGACGGCTACTACAATGATTAAATACAGCCATGATTTTCGACTAGCGACATGTGCAAATATTTACTAAAACATACAAACGTGATTAGCACAAATATACAAATGAATTTACAAATAGAATCAGTTATCGGTAAATAAAGTGGAATTAGTAAATTAAATCGGGCTTCCATAAAAGAGAAGTAGGCTCTCAGCCTATAAAAGATAATGCAGAGCGTTCCAGTATGGGACTTGAAACTCTTGTGTTCATTCATTATTAAAGAGTTACTCGCGAGTTATCGCGCTAGTCCAATTTGAGTTGTTGGTATCCAGAGTCTCGTTCTTCGAAAAATCGAAGTCACCCTCATGGTTTTGGTTTCATACCCAAGTGATCAGACGATATTTCCAAAAACCGACAGAGGCCATATCATGTTAACTCCAAATGCATGTGGCTTCTATAAAAATCAATGCCCCGTGCATTGGTGTTGTATATCCTCATCCGGCTTTTATTTTTAATATCTTTATATTTTAAAGGCTCTTTCTTTTTACCCTGTATTAAACTAGATTTGACAGATAATGCATTTTAATATGCAATTTTGTGGAGAGCAATTAACGTATTTTACCAAATTATATTTACTGAAAAGGGCAGCATAATTTAATAAACAGTGGAATTTAAAGTAAGCTACGAGAATAGCATCAAACTGCGATCTATCAACTTTGATTACAATATTTTTAAAGACATAATAGCAACCCTCCACTCCCAGCCTGGGCTTCAAAATAGCTATTAGCCTCATTAAGTCAATTCTTTTTACCATATCAAGTACTAGTGACCAGTTCCTAGAGTGACCAACGCATATAATCTGTAGTTTACATTTGACATATAGTCTATGGGCTTGGGGAGAAGGGTGACTTATTCAAAGGTTACCAGTTTCACCTTTAAAAAACATTTTTTTAATGTATTGCTCTCTTTACGCGTAGGTAATTAACTTGCTATTTCATTTTTATCTTATCTGCTATTATACACGGCGACACGGCGTGTTTACAGGCAATAGGAGATAGCCTTCGGTGAGGTCGTGTTATATACTCGTACTACATAAAATTTTTGTTAATAACCTTCAATGAGATTTTCTTATATACATATAAACTTTATTTTCATATAAATATCATTTTCCGAGTTTTCATGTAAACAAAAGCTTAAGTACTCGATTCCTAGTAGGAAATTTTAATTTTTTTAAATTATTTTTCTTTCAATTTATTAGATAACTTCAAATTCAAATTCAAAATTCTTTATTCAAATAAGGCTTACAAAAAGCACTTATGAACGTCAAAAAATATACAAAAATATAATAAAAAACAATTAAAAATACTAAACTAAAAATATGAATTTTGATGCTTTGAAAAAAAAGCGCTTCAGTGGATTGGCCTGTTGAGAAAGAAGCACCCAAGAAAACTCAACAGTGTAGCCTTTTTTAAAAACAATTACTTAATATAACAATATATCATAAACACTGAAATAGCTGAGCAATTTAAGACCAAGGATTTTTATCACATAAATATTCGTCAATAGTGTAGTACCCTTTTTTAGAAAGGTGGTTTTTTATTCTAGCTTTAAACATATGTAACTCGACATATTTTGCGGTACCTTATTGAAAAACTTTATACATCTTCCTATAAAAGATTTACCTACTTTATGTGTAACTGTGTTTTAATATAAAATAATGTTATTTTTGTTTAATATCTACTTTAAGTTATTTTCGAAATCGCTTCACTACACATCTTAATGGTTTTTCAATGGGAATTATTGTTACATTTTTTTAAAGGTTTGTAAATAAAATATTTGGTACTTTAAAGGTGTGGTAAATAAAAGTTTTGGTAATTAAAAATACATCAGTTTTATATACTCTTTTTAAAGTTAATATCATTGTAAAGAGGTAATAAAAATAAAAAAAATAAATTGGGGTATTGGCATACTGGACATATAAAATTCTTATGTCTTAAATAAATAAATTTTAAAACCTTGGTTCACATGACCTACGACCATGCTGTACTTTGGTGTAGCCCGATTTCTCAAACAAAACAGTTTTGGCTACAACAAGGATTCCGGGTTCGATCCCCGGGCAGCAACACTTGCGTGCATAAACATGCCTAATTGTACCAATTGGTCTGGGTGTTTGTATGTATGTATTTACAAAAAATCATGTTCAATTGCTAAGTAAAAAAGGTACTTGTTTAAATTGAGGCTAGATGGCGCTGCGTAAATATCGTTATTTATCACATAAATATGATGAATATATTCACAAATTATCAGTGACTAGAATACTGTATGCTAATTTTAGTAATTCTACTTCAATGTAGAGCAGAATACGTTATCGGTGACTGTGATAACCTCGGTCTGTGATATATATACGTACTAGATATATCTTTAGTAAACATTATATCAGTATAAGACATTTTTTTTTTCTAATAAACTACTTTAAAAATTATGCTGTAATGATGATGATGTTCATCATCATATCAACATCGGGTTATAACAACCCACTGCAGGACAGGTCTTCCCGCACAGCATAGATGTGGGGAGATATTAACAGAGCGTCGGTGGCTCAATGGTGTGGACTGTTGCCCTCCTACCGGGAGGGCTGAGGTTTAAATCCATGTACCAATATGTTTTCGAATTTTCAAAATTATATGTACATTTGTCGACGCTCTTGTGTTAAAGGAAAACATCGTATGGAAACCTGCACACACCTGCGAAGAGATTCAAAGGTTGTGCGTGAAGTCGGCCAATCCGCACAAATCTTAACACCCTATACGGGTAGGCTCGTGTCTCTCGGTGGGGATGTTTAATGAGCTGATGATGACGATGAAGGAATGAACTCCCGCAAACATATTTACTCGTGTAAATTCTTAATACTTTTTGTATATCATCGATCTAAATCAGTGGTTCCCAAACTTATTTTGTCTACTGCCCACTTTGAGAATAAATATTTTTTAGCGCCCCCATTTTTTCACCTATTTAAAAACCACATTAGCTTCAAATTGAATTAATTAATCATTAAATTAATCATTTTCTTTCTGGGGTCTCTTACCCCACTTGAGACCTGCAGCGCCCACAAGGGGGCGTTATCGCCTTCTTTGGGAAAGACTGATCTAAATAGTATCAAACAATTATCAAAGTGTGTCGAGATACTTTGTAACGTGATGCTTCAGTGGTCCTTCTAATGATTGTAATGCTGTGTTCACATTGATAAGGGGAAACTGTAAGCGGAGCGGGCAGCGTTTTTACTGACTACTGCTGTTAGCCGCAGTAGGCCTTTACAATTTCACCGGACAAGTGCCGAACGCAGATGTACGTATCAGCCTAAAAAATACACAACGGGCCTAAGAGCGTTCTTAGCTAGGCTTAGGGCGTTGCGGGAGTACTAAGTAACCTAGTATATGTTTGGGGAGAAAAGCGGCCCGGCCACAGATTTCCCAATACAGGAGATGGGGCAAGCCGCGTTTAAAGTGCGACAAATGTCAGCTCAACGAGCATACACTGGCTGCCAGTTTACGCTCTGTGAGACTAAGACTAAGAATATTAGAAGAAATTACCGTATTTTTCTAAAATGCCATCCTGTGCAATTGTAACATGCCATCATCGCAATGAATCAGTAAATTTACCAAGAAATATAATAACTTTTCACAGGTAAGAACCGAAAAGAAATTGCGACACTGGGACTGCCTATAAACTTGGCGGCTTGTCCAGTCTAATTGTATATTCGGATGTCTGTGGGCCCGGCACACGCCGGGTACGCGAATAGGGACTGAGCGATCCTACAGAGAATCGCGACGAAGGCTGGCTAAGGCGGAACCTCAGATAAAGTAGCGGGCAGTGATTCTTACAGAAGTTAACCCATTTAACGCTGAGATTCTAGCCACAATAAAAAAACTATTGTCTGACTATAGGTGTCATTGGCGTTAGGGTTAAACAAGATATTGGCCTTACATCTGTATAATTAATATTTCATCAAACTAGTCGAATTAAACATAAGGTCGAAACCACAAATACCGAACTAGTAAAAGTAAAAGCTCATATGTAATTGACGATGAAGTCCTTCAGACTCAAATTGTTTGCGAAAGACTGTAGACAGTCTGAGACTTTAGCTTACCTTATAATAGGCTTTAACCAATCGCTGTCCACTGCTAGACATAGGTCTCCCCCATTTTGCGCCAGATATCCCACCACTAAAAGGTTTTTGAGCCTACATTAAAGTAATCCGACTTGGCATTATACTTTGCCTATACATACGGGTTTTATACATAATTTTCAATTTAATATTCTTCCAAGCCACTGACAAGATATTATTGACGGCTGGTTTTCCTCCAACCTTCGTTTTGTGCGGAATTTTCCTCTCTTATTGCGTATATAAATCGAAACCCGAAATCAAAATAAAATACCAAATCCAAAAGGAAACAAACCTAAACATCAGCATCAGCGTGGACAAAAAGTGCGCAATAAAAAAAATAACTATTAAAAGGGTCGGTCTATTAGAGCGTCGGTGGCTCAGTGGTGTGGACTGTCGCCTTCCTACCGGGAGGGCTGAGGTTCAAATCTCGACACGTACCAATGTATTTTCGAATTTTCGAAAAATATATGTACGTTATCCGACGCTCTTACGGTGAAGGAAAACACCGTGAGGAAACCTTCATGCACGCCTGCGAAGAGAGAGAAGGTTGTATGTGAAGTCGTCCAATCCGCACTGGGCCCGCGTGGACGACTAAGGCCTAATCACCCTATACGGGTAGGCTCGTGCCCCTCGGTGGGGACGTTTAATGAGCTGATGATGATGAAAAGGGTATTTTAGCCACAGGTGTTACAAAGTTAATGGAAAACCAGATACAAGTGAACTTTGCAAGCAACATAAACACAATATTAACCAACAGAATTAAGTAGTTAACTTAAATCACAAGTAATTATTTGCACGGGAGTATTATCTCAAGCGGTTTCTTATTATCTTCCAATTCGTCGACTTATGTGGTTGCAATGTCGGCACTTAATTCATTGGTTCCGGGTTCGATCCCCGGGCAGTACAAACATTTGCGTGCATGAACATGTCTGTATGTATTGGTCTGGGTGTTTTCTATGTTATGTATGTATTTACAAAAATAAATAAGTATGTTTATCCGTTGTCTAGTACTTGCCCATATTATAGGCTAAATGCTTACTTTGGGACTAGATGGCGCTGTGTGAATGTCAGTGCAAATGTATGATTATTAATTATTTGGCTTATAAAATAAGGCCTATTTAAAGTAATTTTCTGTAAAGTGCTTTTAAGGATCAATGGCGTAGTGCGTCACGCGAAAGGCGTTAGTCAATTAACTATCGCCACAGTCCATCATAGGATGGGTGACCAAAATTATAGCAGTACATTAAAGCCAATCATAATGAGCGTCGGTGGCTCAGTGGTGTGGACTGTCGCTTTCCTACCGGGAGGGCTGAGGTTCAAATCCTGACACGTACCAATGTATTTTCGAAAATATGTATATATATGTACGTTATCCGACGCTGTTACGGTGAAGGAAAACATCGTGAGGAAACCTTCATGCACGCCTGCGAAGAGATTCGAAGGTTGTGTGTGAATCGAAGGTTGTGTGTGAAGTCGTCCAGTCCGCACTGGGCCCGCGTGGACGACTAAGGCCTAATCACCCTATACGGGTAGGCTCGTGGGGCCCTCGGTGGGGACGTTTAATGAGCTGATGATGATTAAAGCAATTAATTGATTGACGTTATTTTGTACCAAAATAAATTTAACTATTAAGCCTATAAACCTGCCAACGCGCATTGGATTAGGTTAATAAAATCGTCTAAATGATAAGCCTGTCCCTCATTAATCAGCTCACGACTAGTCTAGTCTACGCGACTGTAAATCCTTATTGCTGACCCTTGTCTAAATCTAAATTATTTTTCTTATAGATATGTATCATCTTCATCAGCTCATTATAAGTCCCCACCGAGGGGCACGAGCCTACCCGTATAGGGTGAAAAGGCCTTAGTTGTCCAAGCAGGCCCAGTGCTAATTAGCCGACTTTTAAGGTTCTTCGTATGCGTGCCAGGTTTCTTCACGATGTTTTCCTTTACTGTAAGAGCGTCGGATAAACTTACATATAATTTAGATAATTTGAAAAGACATTGGTACATGGACGTACGGGATTCGAACCTGCACCCTCCAGATTAGAATGCATTAGTCCAAACTAATGAGCCACCGACGCTCTGATGTATGAGATATGGATACAATATAAAAAGATGGTAAGATGAACATTTTTAACCAACACTCACTAAAGATTTAAAAATACATGTCTGCCTATGTCAACTGGTAGGGTTCGGTCCGCATAGGAGAATTGAGGAGGCCTTTCTACAATAGTGATCTTTTTATGCTGTAATAATAATGCTGATGTATAGAAAAACCCCTTTGTAAAAAAAAATATAAGAGTGTACAGGGCGGTCGAGACGCTCACCTGATGGTAAGTGATACGCCTAACCATGACAGAGCGGCATTGAAGGAGACCAACAATTGATAGACAGTTATTATTCCCCACCAATGCCGTACTGCGCCCGACACCCGAGAGAAAGACGTTAGGTCTCGTATACCCGGTAATTATACTAGATACAGTGCCCTCATCTTGAAACACAGAAGTGCAAATCACTTCAATTTCACGGGAAGATATGTGGCACTGCGATGATACCTAGACGATTCGGTATCGATTCTATCACATAGTAAAACGGATTTTTCTAACGAGAACGCTATGAAACTTTAAACACAAATTTGTTGAACTCTACACGCGTAAAAGACGCAATAATTATTGTTCCAAGGAAGTAAAAGATACTTCACTATGTCGCAATATTCAGTCAAAGGAATGTAGTATGTGGAAATGCAATTATTCATGTTACATTTTAAATCAGATTAATCATAAAAAGTCAATTAACAAAATAACATTAAGTTACTGACGTAACGATTCGCGCTACGCTAAATATCCGATACAGTTGTACCAGTTTTTCTTGGCCGGTTAACGCTTAAATATTAATTAATTAGGTACTAACTGGTTTTCTATCTAGTGATCGATATGTTACTGACTAATATGAATTCATATTCATTAGTCTTCTTAAAAATATATGAAATAATACTTCTTCATACTACAATAGCTATAATTTTTATGCTTAAAAGGTGTCTGAGGTAACTTTAACATTTAACTCACATGTTGCTTGTAAATTAAACTTTGCTCTTAGTAGATACTGTAATGTAAAAAGTTCGATACTAGGTTATTTTTATCTTGGGTATAAGATTAGCAAATGTTCCATTCTGATGGTAATTTTTATACTTTTATTAACCTTTATTCGCACATTGTATGAGTATGTTTGTAATATTCCTGAAAATTATGAGGAAAAGATGTATGAATATTTCATGTTTGTCATCGATACCATGTTTTTTATCCTATGTTTCACAAATAAAATCATCATCATCATCATCATCAGCTCATTAGACGTCCCCACCGAGGGGCACGAGCCTACCCGTATAGGGTGATTAGGCTTTAGTCGTCCACGCGGGCCCAGAGCGGATTGGACGACTTCACACACAACCTTCGAATCTCTTCGCAGGCTTGCATGAAGGTTTCCTCATGATGTTTTCCTTCACCGTAAGAGCGTCGGATAACGTACATATATTTTTGAAAATTCGAAAATACATTGCTACGTGTCGGGATTTGAACCTCAGCCCTCCCGGTAGGAAGGCGACAGTCCACACCACTGAGCCACCGACGCTCTAAAATATTCAACATCAATTACAATATTAAATTATCAAAAAAACTATGTTTAAGTACATCGGAGAAATTAGAACTCCTCCAATTTAAGTGCCTACTCTTACTTAATACAGGTGATTTATTGAAAAAGTTCTAATGAAATAAAGATGCAAGGGCAAGATTACCGTCTTACTAGAATGACAAACACCGACGTCATGTTCAGTTTAGTGTTAGTACATACGTTTTATCTAAGGCTGTATTTACACGGTCGTGGCGTCACGCTAAGTTATTTACTAATGCCAAATATGTGTAGGAAATGGCTTACAAGATTTCGATGCTTCATTGTTTACAAGGTAACTTTGGCGGCAGGTATTTTTAACGTTTTTAGCAAAGAACACCGTTATTGAACTTATAACCTTTACAAGTGTTTGAGTAACTGAAAAATTATGTTTGATATTGCGCAGAAATGAATCTCTACTTAGAGATACATTAATTTTTCTCGGAACAGTCACATTCCAATACTTTGTAAGTAAAAATTGAAAATTTCAGTAACAAAGCAATAATAATCATTTATTTTTTGACATTAAACATTTACAATTATAATGTTGTGGAACTCCTGACTTCCGTGATAGGTATGCAAACCTGCGTTACAGTAACCAGTGCTCACTCCCGACTGTAGATATCAATATAGTTTTATGTTTAATCGAACGATATCATATTTTTACGAGTTTAGATTAATCACCAGCTATTGGGGAGATTTGGTTATAATAACCCACCAAGAATTTCAACGTTAGAATACATAAAACGCGATTTTTAATTGAAAAGTTTTAAGGTTTACCTACCTACAAAGATGTAGTAAGTAGTTTTCTGCTCACACTAATGGTATACTAAGTATAAATACGAGGAAACCATACTAACTTTGAGTACCCGTATCGACCTTGGTAAATTTAAAAATACATTAAAACTTCCATTAGTTGAATAACAACAAGATCAATGGAAATCTGTTAGGAGACAGTTTCTAACAATTCAGTTTAGGTATAGTTACGAGTATCTATTATTTAACTCCTCTATAAATAAATAAATAAATATCCACTGACATTCACACAGCGCCATCTAGCCCCAAGTTGAGCGTGAAGCCTGTATTATGGATACTAAACAACGGATAAACATACGTATATACATTTTTTTTGTAAATACATACATATTATACATAGAAAACACCCAGATTATTACAAACAGACATGTTCATGCACACAAATGTTTGTACTGCCTGGAAATCGAACCCGGAACACTAAATGGGTCGGTAATTGTTTTATATTTTTTGGTTATGACGAGCCAGGATGAGAAAAGACTTAGTTCTTAGTAGGCTCTACTCCAGGACTCGTTTACATTAGGGTTAACGATCTGCCAGTATAAGTGGGTACTTAAACTTGCAATTTTATGACGCAGTTCTACCAGTTACTTTTATTTTCCATTTTTACTTTAAAAATATTATGCAGCACCTCTCCTTAATTGAATTTTTTGTTGTTTTGTGTTTTTTAGTTAAATCATATAACTCGTATAACGTCAGACACGAGAATCTTGATATTTTTTTGTATTAAAAGTTATTTCAATACAGTAAATATTTACGTTTAATTTTAAAACATTAATTTGTTACTTATCAAGATAAAGCAGGTTTTTAAGCAACAAAAATGAATATCGTGGAATATTTTTGACCCAATGTACATGTGTACATGACGTACATTATGCTATGTGTTAAGTATGATGATATCGTTTACCTTGTACTTTGACCAGTCATAAACACGGTTGTCTTTTTTATCTTCAGAAACGAGGTTTATTATATTGTTTTAATTTTCAATTAATATAACTTGTTTATCCTGTCAATTAAAATATATAGTAAACAAACAATTACGTATTTGTAAAGAGGACTGTTGGGCCTAGCAGAACGAGAACCGTATACATACTTTTTTTGTTAAAATGCCCAATGCATGACGGATGTTAACGTCTACTATTCTAATATTTTAGCAGGGGCCGACGGCTTAAAGGGCCCTATAAAGCACGAAATCTTCTTTCTTTCCGGCAATCAGGTGATTTAGCCTGCAATATTCTTACTAAGCTGGAAAAATCGCACAAAGTGACTTTTACGTATGCATTTTTTATGGGATAGCGGGCAAACGATCAGACGGCTCATCTGATGGTAAATGACGCCGTCGCCCATGTACACTTGCAATACCAGAGACCAAACAAATGTGTTGCCTCTTACGTGGGAATACGCTCCCTTTTTGAAGCTTTCCCCACGGGATATAACCCCACGACCCCAGGGTTACGCAGCAATGTCAACCTAACTCCACTAGACCATCGGGGCAGTAAAGATGTGAAGTTTAATAATTGTATGGCTTGCTTAACCATTCATCCTTCTTCAATTTGAACAACTCCTGCTTCAAAAAACCGGTTGCCGCTTCGTTTTTTTATTATAAATTGAATACGGCAAAAACATAAACAAATTAACACACTGCTGGTCGGAATAACAGGCTGGTTTTTTTGTTTCTTTAATTGTTTGTGGTCATAAGATTTTGAATGTATGTTCAGTGTTTTAGGTGAGTAAAGATTAAGGTAAATATTCGAATAAAGGCTAGATGGCTAGATCGCCCTTTCGCCGAGGTTCGAGTCCTGCTTGGTACTTCCTAAAGCTCGTTGTAAGTGTATCTTTAAGGCTGAGCGCCATCTGCGCTCGCTACTTTCCCAGCTAAATGTAAAGCAACTTGCTGTGGACAACAACAGCAGTAGTAGTAGCTGTATAAATATTTATTTTATTTATTTGGGAAACAAACAATACAGTTTCACTCATATACAAAAATATCCGGAGAATCTATTTAATCATTTATCAAACCCTGAAAACTATAAAAAAAATATATATACGTTTTGACGACCATTTGGTGTTACGGTTGAGAGGTCGACTGCAACAACAAGGGTTCCGGGTTCGATCCCCGGGCAATACAAACATGTGTGTGCATGAACACGTCTGTTTGTAATGGTCTGGTTGTTTTCTATATATAATATGTATGTATTTACAAAAATATATATATTTATCCGTTGTTTAGTACCCATAATACAGGCTTCATGCTTAACTTGGGGCTAGATGGCGCTGTGTGAATGTCAGTGGATATTACCTTCCAGTATGGTCCTGATATTATTATATGTCATGACACTATATTTGCATGTTTTATTATATGATTGCAGTGATTTTATTGTTCACGGTGCACCGTCATGCACATTTGTTGATGACGATGATTGTTGCATGGTGTCTTGGATGCACGCGACATAGATAACATCTGGTAATCGCTGCTTATCTTTAGCAATAACAACTGAAAATCACACACTAATCCCTGATTTAATGCTAAGACAAGACTGCTGTTGGATAATCGTGAAAGAAAGCGTAGAGATTCTTACAATGTGTGAAAAGTATTTATTGATATAGGTTACTGATTTATTGATTAAGTGCTCTTGTTTCGCATTTGTAAAAAAAAGTAATGTGGATAACGAAAGAAGTGAAAAAATAGCTTGTCTTCTTTTTGTGTAAAATTTTTGTATTTAATTAAAATTTTCTGCATTTTGAAGCGGTGCACAATGATTTTATTCGATAATAATGAAATCTGCAGTTATTGACAAAACAGTGTAATTTTAAATACCCTTTATCAGTAAATCGATCTGTTTCAAGTTACTGTTAAACGGTATTTAAAGTTTAAAATACCGTTATTTAGTTCACTCAAAACTTGTAAATAAAAGTAAATAAAAAATGACATCCTTTAAAATACTTGAAATTTTTAAATATTAAAGAATTTAAACCTTTATCGTAATATCTTATGTTTTAAGTAGTTAAAAAAAATCACGATCATAAAATGAGATGGACTATATCAATACAGCTGACGAGCGAGTGCGCTTGCATAATTATCTTAACGGTGTATATTTAACTGTGTCAAAGACTCAAGGTCGCTTATGGCCCGGTTTGGATTGAATGTACGTAACTTGTCAATATATATTTTTCCTTAGCGTAATCGTTATTCGTTAATGTTTTAATACTATAATAAATAAAATAATGAAATTCATCCCTATGTCATATCAATATAATCATATATATAAGTTTACAAGTTTTGCCCAATTCATTTGGTCGTTAATAGATTCAGTATTAAATATCTTGTCAAACCTATTATTTTATGAATCAAAAGCATTTTTCCAAGCTATTTTTGAATAAAGTATTTTTGAGTTTGAGCTTTGAGATGACTTAAGCTTATAAAATATTTAAAACACTCTCAGGTAAACAATAAAGGTTGTTTATTGTTTATATAAAACACACTTTACAGTCAAAAATGTCAGGCAAGAAATCAGTCGCATCTAAGTCCGAAAAGTAGTATAACTAGTCAACAGTAAAATTATTCTAAAACGTCATTCTTGACCAAGGAAATAATTCCTACTAACTAACCATTATTTTAAAATATCACCCACTTTATCACAAGAAAGAAACTACAAGCAATTTTTGTGTTTACTTTCTCAGTACTAACTGTCCAATGCGTTTGCAGTTTTGGCAAAATGAATTTCATTCTAGTTACTAGGCACCTTCTGTACATGACGTAAGTAATTCTGGTGAAAGAATTATTTGTAACAAATACGAGTATTTTTATGCATGATGGGCTTGCTTTTGAGCAAAGACTGTCCTAGTGGGAGAGACGTGCTCTGCGGTGAAGCGAGCTTGCCCAGAAAAAGCCAATTTACTCGTTTTTGAATGCCACAGGTTGTATTTGGCCGGAAACACAGACGCAGGCACATCATTGCATTCAGTATACTTACAATTACGGTATTATTTATGGCGTTAACTATCTAAACCATCTGATTAATTAGCACAATAATTACACAAATCACCCTAATAAGGGCTTGCCTTATTATCGAAGTAAGCAAAATGTATTAGGAAACTTAGCTTCTAAGTAGCGATCATCATAACACTCGAGAACTCCGTTGCCCAATCTAATTGCGGACAGGTTGCGTACGCGCAGATTTCTACATGCATTCCGATCGCCGAAATCAAACATAACGTCTTATTATATTGTGAAATAATTCATCTAATCATACTGCACTTTAACCCCTTAACCACCAGTATTCCAGACACATTAGAAAATCAATTGTTTCTATTAGATATATCCGTCAGCGGCGTATAACTTGATCCCTGATCTGTTACATGTTACTTGTAGATGGTAAGAGTATCCAGATGGGTGCCAGGCTAAATTACGCGGACCTTAGATTTTTGCCACCAACCCTTGAGGTAAAGACACCAAATGAGGTTTTGGTGTACCTTATTCCGATTTTTTTTTATTCTTTAACCTAGACTATAATTCTGCTAAAAAAATAACGTTGTCATCATCATTCATTATGGATCTTTCGCCTCACCAGATGGAATGAAAATACAACAAATGAATTTTCCGTATTTGGATGTTTGGTAGTCGTCACAATTTAGGCAAAAAAAGATTTTTTATAAATAAAAGCTTCCGACTAACCTAGCTAAAATGAGCAAATCTAATTTGCGAAACACATTTGGCTGAACTTAAAATGCATCAAAATAGTAAAGATGGCACCAGACAATTGAAATAGACAACAAAAAATAGAAACTGCCACAATATGAATATAAGTACTTAAGTTATTAAATCCAAACGTTAACTATACAAAGGTTCGCAGACCCTTTATGATTCCTGCCAGACATTTATTACCGTGATAGGAGTGAAGTGAAAAGTGCAATGAGGTCTGACGTCCCTGCACCTTACAAGATGGCCGGATGACGTGCCCTAGGCAGCTAGTGAAGTTATTGTTGCGATATCGATAAATTTACTTTGGTTTGTTCATTTCAATACAAATTAAAGAGAAAAAATTAATGTGAATGGCAATATATTCTAATAATAATAATTTTTAAATTAGAATATATATCTTAATATAGACGTCTTTTTAATTACAATAGATAAAGTTAAAACATAGTTTTATAAAAAGTATGATGTATTCGTAACTCGAACTATACCTCTTATGTTGTAAAAAAGACAAGTAACTTGTAACATTTCCGGTATTACCATTGTCAATGGATGGGGTGTAATTATTTCCATACGCAGACTCTTTTTATTTTTGCAACCTTTAACAATTAATACATTACCAACCGCAGATTCATTTATTTTATTTGTCAAATAGCCAATGAACACAGTAGTGATATGAATAAGTTAAAACAAATGAATAAAATTAAGTGTGCTAATTTTTCTCATGTATTATTTTGCATTAACATCTAATAAAAAAACAATACCATTTACCACTGTTGATATTTACTTGGCGGCAACATTATGATAAATTATTGCAAACATTAAAAAATTACTCTTATGGTATAAAAAGCATAAAATGGTTTACACTCGTAAAATATTTTACTATTTATCGTAAAAACTCGACAAAACCACGTCCCCAATGAGCAATATTTACACATACGGCTTCAAGGAAAGTGGTCAAACAACAAAACGCACTAGGAAACGATAGAGAAAATGGCTAGAGAGTAGTCAATGGTTTGTTTTTGTCATAATTGTTACGTACAGGTTACGCACGCATACATATGGATTTCGAAAGGGCACAGTTCAGATTGGTTTACGGCTTTCGTAATACCTGCCGTCATAGTGACATCTCAATCGGTTATAGCATTGGTGTCGGACATGATTTTTACCTACAGGCATAGATTATGTACCTCAATGCCTACAGGCCTATGTATGCTTTTACGATTTTTAACAAGCTATATAATTTTCGCATAGGTAAGTAGTAGGTATTTTCTTATCCGACTTTAAAAAACTCAATTAAGTGCGGCAAAAAAATCGTGCAAATACACGGGTCTAGGCTCTAAATATGACTTTGTCCCATTCGGTGTCGAGACCCTTGGTCCGTGGGGCCCTAGCGCTATTAGGCTTTTTAAAGAAATTTCCAAACAATTAGTCGACATTACTGGAGACCGAAGATCTGGCAGCTACCTTGGTCAAAGAATTAGTTTAGCGATTCAAAGGGGTAACGATGCCAGTGTCTTCGGAACTTTGCCAAAGGGGTACCATACTTTTAATTATTTTATTTAGTTATTATATTTTTTTTATTTTAGTTATAATATTTAATTTTAAGGTTTTAGTTTTAGTATTGATTAATTATTATTATTATTTGTTAATTCAGTGCGGCTACTGTCACTTAATGTAGTAAATAACATGTGACCTAAAATTAATTATCCTTAACACGAAGCCGTCAAAAATTTCCTGAATTATACGACCTGGCAATCGGTATTCCCATTTTAAAGACCGGCATTTCTATGCCATCTAACATTAACAAAAAAACAGATTCAAAAACGTTTATATTTTCATAAACGAATTATTACAAAACATCGTAATGGTGTCATATTTTAAGTTGTACAGGCTTTGTCATCCCCTCTATTTAATTAAAACTATCTATG
>PQWD01006454.1:8686-27702 GCA_019425675.1 Leucinodes orbonalis | reverse complement strand
AACAAATGTTTTTATTTGGTTACCTATGTTTTGTAAAGTTCCAAACTAGAAACAAAAGTTTCACCTGAACCTTTGTTATATTAAAGCGCATAACTTTCAGCTTTCGAGTTTGTATAAATTAAAAAATTAGTTATGTCGGCATTACTTTGAAGTTATGCTCAGAATTTCAGTTGACTTTAGTAATTGGCATATTTTATATGGGTAAGCTATTGCCCGCGGCTTCGTTCGAGTAAAATTCCAATTTTTAATTTATTAATTTAATTATTTTTGTATCATTGAACCTGTACTAATTTTCGTGGAATCTTACACAAATATCCATCTATTTTAGGGGAATATTTAATTTTTTTACGAAGGCAGGGGTATTTTGTTGTTAAAAAAGAGTACCTATGTGTACCGATTTATACAAAAAGTACAAAGATAACTATTGTCCGTATTTTGTTTGACAAAGACATCGGACAAGTATTGGAACATCGTGAGCAAACCTGTGCACGCCTGCGAAGAGATGCAAAGGTGCGTGAAGTCGGCCAATCCGCACCGGGCCCGCGTGGACCACTAAGGCCATATTCTATACAGGAAGGCTCGTGCCCCGCGCTGGATGGAGCTAATGATAATGATTCAAGTATTTTCAGACTACTGGGAATCTCGAATTCCGTGATTCATACCTATTAAAGCCTAAATAACTAACTTTTCTAACCCTAGTGTAGTAGCCAACTTCTCAACTAAAACCATTATCAACAATACAACTTATTCTTTAAAAAAAGTACAAAATACACTTGAAAAACACTTACGCCTCAGAGATGAGAGCCCGGAGCTTACAGAAGATCATGCCGAGGCTGTACGGGTACTGGTGCCAGTACACCGACAGATCGTTCGGAAGACCTGTTGACAAAACAATACATTTATTATGACGTTATTTATTTTCAGCTAGCTGTTCCACGCGGTATTACCCGCCTTATAAGCAGTAAACCATAACCTAAAATCACTTTGTTAAGTCACGCAACGCGCGGCGGTCACGCGGTTAAACATGCATTTTCCAAAAATAAAAAGTAATGCCTAAAATAAAAGAAGCTGACTAAAAAGTTCCGTCCAAATCCATCCAGCCGTTTCATAGATTACCCGAAACAAACAGACAGACAGACAAAAATTTTAATATGTTTTTTTTTTGGCATATGTACCATATACATAATAGAATATTCATATGCATGAAGAAAAATTGGTTTCTTAAACGACGAAGATATCCACGAAAATATATAAACGCATATTATAGAGTCCAATTGAGTAACCTTTTTTGAAGTCGGTTAAAAATACAATCACCAAGTTTGCTGCGAAATAAGTGCCGATGTGTCACTGTTTTAATTTCCTTTCGTAGATGTTGAACGAAAAAAAAATTATATTTGCAGCGATGCGGTATCGACTGGCGATATATCGAGGTGATGAAATGTCTCTCCAACGCAGCGACGATGACCGTTCAGATCGAAGATCAGCGGACAAAAGTCTTTGAGCAATGCGTCCTACCCGTACTAACATACGCAGCTGAGACATGGACACTGACTGCGGGACTGGTTCACAAGTTCAAAGTCACTCAACGCGCAATCGAGCGAGCTATGCTCGGGGTCTCTCTTAGGGATAAGATCAGAAATGATTTAATCCGTACGAGAACTAAAGTTACTGCCGATGTGTCACTGTTTTAATTTCCTTTCGTAGATGTTGAACGAAAAAAAAATTATATTTGGCTCGCAAAAAATATTGATTTATATATACGGCCGAATTGTGTAACCTCCATTTTTGAAGGCTGTTAAGAATGTTAACATTTAGTTTACTCGAAACCAAAATCTAAATGAGAAATGTCAGTTTAACGACAGAAGGAAAGCAAGCTACAGAAGGCAATTAAAATAGTTCTCAAAAGAGTTATTTTTCTTGTTTCGACAAGTCTGTCGGTTGCATCGTGCGGAAATTGAATCACTTCACGGCTTGCAGAAGTTTCGTAAGCTGCCTCTGGCAATTCGCAATTTACCGGGGATCGAGGAAGAAAAATATAGGTACCTGGTAAGTTTTATCAGAAATAGAGGACAATCTATACAATCAAGTATTTGGTATCCAAATACCACTTTCTTTTAATAATCCGGTAGATGACATCACTAATTTTGAAGTACATTTTATGAATTGTTAAAACGGAACGTTTCCATATATTTTGTATGAGATGAGTGATATGTGACGTCATTGCTCACTATTATCAATTGACCTTATATTTATTGGTTTCAGTATGATTAAAAATACAATATTGCAAATAAACAATAGTGATTAATGAAACGACATATAAAACAAGGTGTGCTTTTATAAACATAAGGTTTGGTATTTTATTGCAGATGGTAGAAACTACCGGATTTTTTGATTATGTCGTTATATAAATTCATCATCATCGGCCTATGACAGTCCCCTACCGGGCACAGGCCTTCCCGCATACCATGGCTATAGTGAGATTGGGCAATAACCCATCACGCAGGCCCAATGTGGGTGGGTGTAAACGACTACCACCCTAAAATTGCAGCCGGCACCGATGGCTTAATGTGCCCTCTAAAGCACTGGATCATGTTCTTTTCGGACAATGAAAGGATTCTGGAGGCTCTGCAGCGATGCGGTATCGACTGCCGATATATCGAGGTGATGAAATGTCTCTCCAACGCAGCGACGATGACCGTTCAGATCGAAGATCAGCGGACAAAAGTCTTTGAGCAATGCGTCCTACCCGTACTAACATACGCAGCTGAGACATGGACACTGACTGCGGGACTGGTCTGGTTCACAAGTTCAAAGTCACTCAACGCGCAATCGAGCGAGCTATGCTCGGGGTCTCTCTTAGGGATAAGATCAGGAATGATTTAATCCGTACGAGAACTAAAGTTACCGGCATAGCCCGCCGGATCAGCAAGTTGAAGTTGCAGTGGGCTGGTCACGTATGTAGCAGAACCGATGGCCGTTGGAGCAAACGAGTTCTGGAGTGGAGACCGCGTCTCGGCAAGCGTAGCGTAGGACGCCCTCCGGTCCGATGGACCGACGACTTGCGAAAGGTCGCTGGTGGAAGCTGGGGGTGATATCTGGCGCAAAATGGGGGAGACCTATGTCCAGCAGTGGACTACGATAGATTGAATAGAATCAAAGGATTCAGCCTGCTGTCCTCACTAAATTATGAAAAATCGTACGAAGTGACGTTACCCCGCGGAATTCGAACCAACAACCTCCAGGTCACGCAACTGAACGCTGTGCCTTTTAGACCACGGTAATTAGGGCACAATGTAAATTTAAAGTTATTTTATTAAAAAAAAGAAACAGAAATCGGTCACGTGTAATTTGGACTTTTAAAGTTATTTACCTACGAACTAACAAGATATATTAGTAACCTTTACAAGTAATGTTCTATCCTAGACAGTTTCCCTATGATAATTAAAGGAAAATATTTTTACGATATCTCAGTTTTCTGGAACATTGTAATTTTATTTAAACTGAAGAAGGAATGAAAGTGGAAGATAATTGTATAATCTGTTTATTACCGAGAATGCCTTTGTCGTCGTTCTTTTGTCTCATTTATTTTGAAATGACCTTATCTACAACAACAGGCACTATGCTCGAAACCCTACAGACAGAGTTTCGCAACAGGTGGGTCTTAAAATGAACATGGACAAGACAAAAGTCATGTCTAATGTCGTACAATGACCGATATCAGTTGGAAGTTCTGTCTCGAAGTTGTGGACGAATATGTTACTTGGGACAGGTAGTCCAAATGGAAGGTCCAACTTCGAGAAGGAGGTTTCTCGTCGAATCCAATAGGATGGTTCGGAAGACGCAGATCTTTCCTCCAAAATACCTCAGGTCTCAAGACGAAAGTCTTTGACCAGTGTGTGTTGCCAGTTATGACATACGGAAGCGAAACGTGGTCGCTCACTAAGGGCCTCTTGAACAGGCTCAAGGTTGCTCAGCGTGCTATGGAGAGAGCTATGTTAGGTGTTTCCCTACGCGATAGAAACGAGGATATCCGTAGGAGAACTAGGGTGACCGACATAGCTCAAAGGATAAGCATGTTGAAGTGGCAGTGGGCAGGGCACATAGTGCGTAGAACCGATGGCCGATGGGGCGGAAAGGTTCTCAAGTGGCGTTCACGTAACGGAAAACGAAGCGTAGGCCAACCCCCAACCAGATGGACGGATGACCTGGTTAAGGTGGCGGGTAGCAGACGTATGTCAACTGCTAGGGATCGGCCCGCGTGGAAATCATTAAGGGAGGCCTTCGTTCAGCAGTGGACATTTTAGGCTGTAATGATGATGATGATGATGACAACAACTTTGTTGATTTATTTAATGACAAGATATATAAGATGTTAGGCTCACTATCACTTGGAGTGTCTGCTATCATCAAATGTCTCCATTGAGAGGCACGCGCCTAACGTAAAGAAGTTAATCATGTTTATCCGTTCTGAGCAGGCTTCACGCTTTACTTGGGGCTAGATGGTGCTGTGTGAATGCCAGTGAATATTTATTTTATTGAATAGGTGGGCAAACGAGAAGATGATTCACCTTATGGTAAGTAATATCTCCATGTATAGACACCTAAAACTCCGAAGGAGCAAAGAGTGCGTTGCTATCTTAAAAAAGAGGGGAGAATATGGGAAATATGGGAAGGAGGAAGGGTGAATAAGGAGACGACCCATTTGGTATAGTGGTTGAGACGTCGGCTGCTACACCAAGGGTTCCGGTTCGATCCCCGGGCAGCACTAACATTTGTATGCATGAACATGTCTGTTTGTAATAGTCTGGGTGTTTTCTATGTATAATATGTATATTGTATGTGTTTACAAAAAAAAATGTGTATAAGTATGTTTATCCGTTGTTTAGTACCCATAATACAGGCTTCGCGCTTAACTTGGGGCTAGAGGGCGCTGTGTGTGAGTCGTCTAGGTAGGTACCAGCGCAGCGCCAGATATCGTTCCGTAAAATTGAAATGTTTTGAACCTGTGTTTCGGGATGAGGGCACTATAGCTAGTAAAATTACCGGGTATAAGATACCGTTGATTTGTTTTTGGTGTATATTTAAATAATTTATGTTGAACTTTGTAACTGATTGTTTAAAGAGCGGTCTTCCCACTACACTAAAGGGAAGTTCCCACGACGATTGTGTTATTATTAGTTGTTGTGTGAGTGTGTCTCAATCAATGCCACTCTGTCATTGCAGGCGTATCACTTAACATCAAGTGAGCGTCCTGACCGACTTGTATACATTGTAACATAAAAAATGAAAGGGGCAAATTGACGAAACACAAGGAAAAACGATGTTCTACGCGGGATTTGTTAAATCATGGTATCACTACGGTTAAGTCAGCTCATTCATGCCCAAGCATTTATCTACCACGCTACAAGATTTTTCGTAACCAAAAGAAACAAAGACGCAAAGGGGTTGAGAGAAACGACACGACATTACATTGTGTAGGCCTAAACGACCCCCATGCCAGCAGTTGAAGGAAATCATCAGAGAAAAACAGTACATTTAACAATTTAAGGCGGAAAACAGTGCGCCTGGTAAAATGTGATACGAATATTTCATATTTACTTTCAGTGGCTTAAGATAAAAGCGGAAACTTGGAAAGTTATGAGAACGTATTGATCCAACTCCTAAACTTTATAACCCATCTTAACTAAGCTTGCCAAGACGCGGTCTTCTCTCCAGAACTTGTCTGCAACGGCCAACCACCAACGTTTTTGCGACATACGTGACCAGCCCACTGCCACTTCAACTTTCTGATCCCAAACTCAAGTGATCCTTTTTATAATGGTAGGTTAATAAAAATGTTCAAGTAATATTTTGTAATTTTGAAGTAAGTAAATAAAACAAGAGCTTTGTATGCATATTTTCTATCTTTTTAACAACTGACGAACATTTTATAATTAATATTTATACATTATCAATAATACGAAACTTTAACTTTGACTTCAAATAAAATGATTTGATTTTGAGTTTGTTTGGTACTTGGCATCAATATCAAAATTATAAAGTAATTATTTAGCCATGTCTATTTACCTAGCCAAAAATATTTTTTGCTATTTAGTTTACTGTTTAGAGCGTCGGTGGGTCAATGGTGTGGACTGGCGCCTTCCTACCGGGAGGGCTGAGGTTCAAATCCCGACACGTACCAATGTGTTTTCGAATTTTCGAAAATATATGTTCGTTATCCGACGCTCCTACGGTGAAGGAAAACATCGTGAGGAAACCTTCATGCACACCTGCGAAGAGATTCGAAGGTTGTGTGTGAAGTCGTCCAATCCGCACATGACCCGCGTGGACGACTAAGGCCCAATCACCCTGTACGGGTAGGCTCGTGCCCCTCGGTGGGGACGTTTAATGAGCTGATGATGATATGAGTTTACTGTGTAAGGTCAGTATTTTTTTGCAATTTTGAGTAATTTTGTATTTAAAAATAATCACTGTACACTAATGCAGTTGCTCTAAGGCGCCTAATATTTTTTAAAGTTCCACTCGATTTCTCTGGTCTCCCTTCATCTAACCCTGACTTCCTTATCATGGGATCACTTTGTAAATGTATCTTTTTCCCAACAAAAAGAACCATAAAAATCGGTTACATCATAAACAACGAATAATATATCCTCGAATACTCATAAAAATAGCATATTATACGGTCAAATTGAGTAACATCCTTTTTTGTCGGTTAAAACACAATCCACTTAAGTTTGCTATGAAATAAATGCCAACATGTCACCGTTTTAATTTCCTTTCGCAGATGTTGAAGAAATTCAGTATTTGGCTCCCAAAAATATGAAATGACACTTCAGAAAAAGAACACGTCTTAAGTCTTAAATTCAACTTCGTGAAATTGTTTTTCGACTTGAAAATTCATTATCTGCTCTGATGTTGTAGTTTTTGGTTATTATAGAATTTCCCTTCAATACGTACCATGAAAATAGTAATCAAAAAGCGTAGGACGTCCACCGGGGCACTGGACTGTGGAGGTGGAGGCTGGATGACAAAAGCGACCGGTATAAATAGGGGAGACCCAATTTCAGAAGTGGACTATGTTGGATTAAAGTGTTTGTAGAAATGATATATAGTTAAGATGGTTAGTTCTTTATCATAGTACGTTACGTACGTACGTGTCAGTGTGCTAGGGTTCAGCTTTGTTATACAAATTCATTTTATTCGGTACCTCCGACTCTTTTATCAAAAGTGTTAGGACCCCACACGTCTAACGGTCCAACACCACAGACAACACCTTGCAGTTAGATTTGTAATGACTACGCATGTATATTAAATCATCGACAGTTCAGCTCAGTAGTGTTTTGACTTACGAATGTGTCTTTGAGCTTTCAAATTATATGTACGTTTATCCAACGCTCTTACGATGAAGGAAAATATCGTGCGGTAACATGCATGCGCCCGCGAAGAGATTCAAATGTTATGCGTAAAGTCGGCAAATCCACACTGGGCCTGCGTGGATGATTTAGGCCTATACAACCTTTACGGGTAAGCTCGTGCCCCTCAGTGGGGACGTGTAATGAGGGGATGATCATCATCAGCGGATTATGACATATTAAATAGGTCATATGCACGTCCAAAACAAATTTTAACCACATTTTGACCCTTGAAAGCTTTCATAATTATGGTGTCGTATAGCCTGTTTTTGTAAAACGTTGGCATATTCGCAAAATGTGTAATGACTGTATTGTTTCCCACGTTTTCATCAATACTGATGATTATCGACAAATGAGTTGGAATTGATAAATACAATGTCATTGTGTTATACCCGAAAATGACGTTTGTATTCCAACCGCGTATTGATAAAATAAAACAATGCATTATGGATTTACCTACCTTCACTCTGTTGCAAACTGCAACTTGCAGTTCACTGCTGGACATAGGTCTCCCCCATTTTGTACCAGATATTCCGGTTCGCCTCTTTTCTCATCCAACTTTCTCCAGCGATCTTTCGCAAGTCGTCGGTGCATCGGTCTTGGCGTCCTACGCTACATTTGCCGAGACGCGGTCTCCACTCTAGAATTCGTCTGTTTCAACTGCTATCGGTTCTACGACATACGAGATTTGAAAGAAAGAAAGAAGAAAGAAAAAACACTTATTGACCCTTTTTAAAACAGATTTCACAAATAACAACAAATCTTATAAGTATAAAAATAGTATTTAAAAGGAAAGAAAAAATTAACACAAAAATAACAAAAAGGTCAAAAGGCCCCGCCTCGGCATGAGTTGAAAGAAAGAAAAGAAGAAAGAAAAGATTTGCCCACTGCCACGTCACTTCAACTGTTGATCCGGCGGGATATGTCGGTAACTTTAGTTCTCTTGCATATAATATTGTTTCTGATTTTGTAATTCACGGAGATAATTGATTCAAACTAATATAGTATTCCAAGATGCTATAAGTATTGGTATAAATCCAAGCTGACCTGGTTATGGTGGCGGGTAGCAGATGGATGTCAACTGCTAGGGATCGGCCCGCGTGGAAATCATTTAGGGAGGCCTTCGTTCAGCAGTGGACATTTTAGGCTGTAATGATGATGATGATACTGTGCGGGAAGGCCTGTACTCTGCAGTGGGCCGTTATAGGCTGATGATGATGGTATTGGTCCCAAATACGAGGTTTTTTTATGATCTTACATTTCAGAAGAGATATATATTCTTGCAATTTAATTATTAAAATAAATAGAAGAACCAACGACTTTTCGATTCAGAAGATGTTCATCATCAGCTCATTAAACGTCCCCACCGAGGGGCACGAGCCTACCCGTATAGGGTGATTAGGCCTTAGTCGTCCACGCGGGCCCAATGCGGGTGGATGACTTCACGCACCATCTTTGAATCTCTTCGCAGGTGTGCGCAGGTGTTTTCCTCCTCATTCCTCACGATGTTTTCCTTTACCGTAAGAGCGTCGGATAACGTACATATAATCTCGAAAATTCGAAATCACATTGGTACGTGGCGGAATTTGAACCTCAGCCCTCCAGGTAGGAGCCACCGACGCTCTCAGAAGAGGTTACTAAGCCAAATTTACAGAAATATCGCGTACACAATATAATATCAGCATTTTACTTTGCAAAATACAAATACCTTTCTTAAAATCTTATTTTGTACGTGCCACATAAATAACTTGACGGAGGCAACTCTGCGGTGTTCAAAATCTACGAGTTTAAAGATGTCGTCGCCAGATGGCCCTTTGTGCAAACGAATGTGCGTCGTTGTCCTAAAAATATGCGGAGCTTAAAATTTATTGCATTTATTATTAATTTTGCAATGTTTTTGTTTCTGGAAACTTTTATTCAATCTGAGATAAAAGCATATATTCTGTAATTTTGGGGTTACTAACGTAGCTCGCCGGGTCAGCAAGTTGAAATGGCAGTGGTCACGTATGTCGCAGAACCGATGTCCGTTGGAGCAGACGAGTTCTGGAGAGGCTGCGTCTTGTAAAGCGGTCGCCCGGTCCGATGGGCCGACAACTTGCGAAAGGTCACTGGTGGAGGCTGGATGAGAAAAGCTGAGATATAAGATATCTGGCGCAGATTAATGAAGTTATTGTGAACGGTCATCCACTAGCGTAACATAACTATTCAATTAATACGCCTTTTGTAGCTTTTTTATGGTCGAAAAACGTTGACATAAACAAAACCTAACCAGCCAATTTCCATGTGATGACAAGCGTGCAAACTCAACAAACTGACAATGGCCGACCGAGCGCGTTTGTTTACCGAAACAAAGCTTTGCGACAGTGATATGTACACTTTGAGTGACATAAAACAGTAGACAACACGAAATAAAATTATAAAATTACTTTCAGCAAAACTGAATTCTAATATTTATCATCATCATCAGCTCATTCAAGATCCCCACTTATGGGCATGAGCCTATCAGTAAAAGGTGTATATGCCTTAGTCGTCCACGCGGGCCCAGTGCAAATTGGACGACTTCACGCACAACCTTTTGAATCTCTTCACAGGCGTGCGCAAGTTTTCTTCACGATGTTATCCTTCGCCGTCACAGCGTCGGATAACGTACATATAATTTCGAGAACTCGAAAATACGTATACGTACATGGCAGGATTTGAACCATCACCTTCCAGATCGGAAGGCGATAATCCACACCAATGATCCACCGACGCTCTCAACACAAAATAGAATTTACAAAATTAATTTGAGCAAAACTGAACCCCAGAATATAACATCATTACCGTTTAATGTCCACTAATGATTTCCACGCGGATTGATCCAAGTAGTCAACATTTATTACGACTAACCGACACATTAACGAGGTCATCAGTACATCTGGTATAAGGTCATCCAACGCTTCTGTTTCCGATACGTGAACACCACTCGAGAATTGAAATCATAGATTTAGAATAAACTAGATGGCTTAAACATTAGAACGTGGCGAGATTGGAACGTATGTCGCAGAACCGATGGCCGTTGGAGCAGACGAGTTCTGGAGTGGAGACCGCGTCTTGGCAAGCGTAGCTCCAGCTCGATGGACCGACGACTTGCGGAAGGTCGCTGGTGGAAGCTGGATGAGAGAAGCGGTGGACCGGGATATCTGGCGCAAAATGGGGGAGACCTATGTCCAGCAGCGGACTGCGATAGGTTGAAGAGAGAGAGAGAGCGATTGGAACCTAAACCCTCCATATCGGAAGCCACACTAATAAGCCACCGACGCTTTAAACAAAACAGATACAATTATTAAAAGTAAATAAATAAATAGAAAAATATTCACTGACATTCACACAGCGCCATCTAGCTCCAAGTAAAGCGTGAAACCTGTATGGGTATTAAACAACGGATAAACATACTTAAATATTTTTTTTTGTAAATACATACATATCTTACAGACATGTTCATGCACACAAATGTTTGTACTACCCGGGGATCGAACCCGGAACCCATGGTGTTGCAGCCGACATCTCCACCGTTACACCAAATGGGTCGTCAAAAAATATTTAGAATTAGCGCGATGATTAAAAAATTTGTACGTGGCGATGGAACCTACTTTCTCCATATCGGAAGACCACAGTCCACAATAATGAGCCGCCGATTCTTTAAATAAAACAGATAGAAATATTGGAAGTGAGCTTTTACACTTTCTAGCTGAATAAGCATATAAAAATTAAATCCTTTTACGACAATAATTAATTTAAGCAGTCCACCGACCGCTTAATTAGGCTGTGTAGTCGTAGTAGAAGCCTATTACCTGTCGACTGCACAAAGATCCTTTAATTACTTCAACCAGGATCGATTACTAGCAGCAGTCGTCCGTCTATCTAACGGCCACCTTAACCAATTCGGCCTACGCTTCGTTTGAATTCCGTGGGCGGCACTTATGTCTGCTCGCCTTTGTTGATTTTCGTTGGAGCTTCGTTCATCAAGCCAAAACGCTTTCAAAATAGTTAACATATATTTTTAGTTAGAGTTTAACTTTGGTAATTAACAATATTTTAGGTGTTTACCTACGCGATAGGGTCCTAAATGAGGACAAGCGTCTCTTACGACTAACTACACTGACTGTCGACTAAATACAACAGAAAGAGCGTTGCTATCCTTTCTAAATGGTTAAAATAGAGCAACAACCACAGACATCCGAATATACAATTAGACTGGACAAGCCGCCTAGTTTATAGGCAGTCCCAGTGTCGCAATTTCTTTTCGGTTCTTACCTGTGCAAAGTTATTATATTTCTTGGTAAATTTACTGATTCATTGCGATGATGGCATGTTACAATTGCACAGGATGGCATTTTGGAAAAAACGGTAATTTCTTCTAATATTCGTGCGTGTTGACTCGTATCACAGAGCGTAAACTGGCAGCCAGTGTATGCTCGTTGAGCTTACATTCGTCGCACTTAAAAACGCGGCTTGCCCTATCTCCTGTATTGGGAAATCTGTGGCAACAACCGATGTGATCAAAAAGGTAATAAAACAACAAATACTTTTCGTAGTTCAATCAACAATTCAATTGCAATTCTAGTTCAAAACATTAAAATTTATTCACCAAAAATGACATTACCACGTTAATAAATTCGGTTATTTGATGAAGAAGTTAGCTTCTCCAAATTGTGATCGTTGTGGCATAATTGATGATGTGCATAATATGCTTGTAGCATGTTTAAAATTTTCAAGTAAGAGAGAAACATTGATTCGTAAACTGCACATCAATCAATATGAGACTGGAGCTTTAAACATTCTTACACATCCTTGTAGCGAAAGTGCCAAAGACTTTGTCGAGATAATCTCATATAATTAAAATTAATGTCTATCCACATTTGATATAAATAAAAACCATATATTACCGAGGGCAGGGTGAAGTAGCCGATGTCTCAACCATTACACCAAATGGTCGTATTGTTTGCCTCCACATTTATTTATTATAATAATAATAAAATTTCTTTATTTAGTAACCAAGACTCATAGGTGTTAATAAATAATAATTAATAGAATCTTTATATATAGGTGATTGATAGAAATTTTTTTTTTTACTTAAACTATGCTATATCATTATTATATTTAAACAAAACAAAATTTAAACTATTAAAAGAAATACGTGAATCATCCACGTACCAACCCATTGGCCTTGGCACAGCAATGATTTACATACGCACAGTCTAATCTACTGGCAATCATGTTCAGGATGCCGTTGCCCTACCACGAACTGTACGTACCAGAGATGCGCACTTTTTGCGCATTGTTGCATAGAAACAATTAACCCGCGCCTCGCAAACATCCCCGACGCGCTACAGTAGCGCGCAGTCCCAACAGCACCCTAAACGCATTATTATATTGCACCTCAAGGTATTGCAGGCTTTTGCGTATACTTTAACCACAGGCTACCCGTGTAGAAGGAAGTGCAATATGCTCTAAAGAGTGCTATTTTTACATCCCGTGTACAACGCGCAAACCTGCGGGCCAACATGTTCGCCTTGAACGACAATGCACTTCGTTCTCTTTCTATGTCCTCATCGTCTTTGAGGTCAGGAGCTAGTATATAACAAGGTATTTAAATGTTTGTACTCTCTCTATTTATTATTATACAAGAAGATTGGAGGTATTTTACAAATACTTTGACCCTTGACCTCAAAGACCATGTTTTTTAACACTATAAACCAGTCCATGTGCGCCCGGCATACAACTCGCAGACCACACAGTGACGCGCTCAGCAGAACCATATCGTCCGCATAACTAATATTACTAACGTTTACCCCGTATGTAGCATCCGACTTTGGTGCCGCCGAGCTCGCCTATCAAGTCATTTACATACAGGTTGAAAAGTATTGGTGAGCTTAAACCCTCCTGCCTCACCCCACACTCCAAACCATACGAATCTGGGAAGATCCCCTCCCATCTAACATTGTTGACTTGGTCCCCATACCAGAATTTAAAGATATTTACATGTTCAACTGGTAGGTGTAATTTTTAACTTAGTCCACAGTATATCATATGAGACCAGGTCAAAAGCTCTAGAAAGATCGAGAAAGCAAGCATATGTAGGAGTTTTGCGTTGAGTATAGTATTTGACGGTATGCTTAAGATACAGCACAGCGCTTTCTGTAGACAGTCCTGATCTAAATCCGAACTGACTATCATGCGGTTTAAAATAATAGTTTAACTGTGTGTTAAGCACTCCGTCAAACACCTTCGAAATAACAGTAGCAAATGAAATAGGCCTATAGTTAAATATTTGTTAAAGTTATTTATTGAATTGCTTTTTATTTTAGTTACAGAAATATTTGTGTTTTATTTTTTCAGTTTTTATTGATTTCTTTAACATTCCTATTAATCTTCTTTAATTTTCATCATCATCATCATCAGCTCATTAAACGTCTCCACCGAGGGGCACGAGCCTACCCATTAGGTGATTAGGCCTTAGTCGTCCACGCGGGCCTAGTGCGGATTGGACGACTTCACACACAACCTTTGAATCTCTTCGCAGGCGTGCATGAAGGTTTCCTCACGATGTTTTCCTTCACCGTAAGAGCGTCGGAATTTTAAAATGAAATGAATCAATAAAAAATACTTCATTCCATAACGTTCGATAGCTTGTCGTCGCCAGTAGCAGTCATTCATCATAAAAACTCAATTGACGCAATTCTACAGCTCATAACGTTGGATAAATTTCTATTCAATTGAATGAACAGTGGGTGTTCCGTTATTTACTCTTGAACATATCATAAAGACGGTGTTGCTTAGCTCTCCGTTATAATCCCTGATAAACTGAAGCTTAGTACTTTCTTTTAAGGCTGAGAGACATCTGCTGCCAATTGCCTGGTAAAGCTGTAAAGGCCATCTGCGGCCAACAGCAGTAGTCAGTTCGAAAAAAATAAATAAAAATAGTACTTTCGGAGTCTTTTAAACTTTGCCATATATTTTTTGAGTCTCGAGATGAAATATAAGGCCAACGAAATTGATCTTTATAGTGCTCTTTTTTAAGTTTTGAGTTAAAATTTGTCTCCAAAGCTGCAAAGGCACAAAGGATTCTTTTAGGCTATGTTTGAGCGACTTAGCCCGTTGTAACTTACTTATAAGTAATAATATTTTTTAATTAAAAGTCGGTGGCTCAATGGTCTGGACTGTTGCCCTCCTACCGTGAGGGATGAGGTTCAAATCCCGCCACGTACCAATGTGGTTTCGAATTAACGTCCCCACCGAGGGGCACGAGCCTACCCGTATAGGGTGATTAGGCCTTAGTCGTCCACGCGGGCCCAGTGCCGGTTGGACGACTTCACGCACAACCTTTGAATCTCTTGGCAGGCGTGCGCAGGTTTCCTCACGATGTTTTCCTTCACCGTAAAAGCGTCGTATAACGTACATATATTTTTTTCGAAAATTCGAAAACACATTGGTACGTGGCGGGATTTGAACCTCAGCCCTCCTGATGGGAGGGCAACAGTCCACACCATTGAGCTACCGACGCTCTTAGACTATATTTAATAAGTATCGAAAAATATTAAATACTAATAACAATATTTACTACTTACGTTGCAATTGCGAAAACTTTCTTTAAAAAATTATACAGGGGACAAACAATATAGTCCCAAAGTTGATTACTGTTTTTGACAGAACTATTTGCGTGTGCACTTTTTTCCTTATAACTTCTTACGTGTGAGTAAACAAACAACCTTACGATGTTTACTTTCCTACAATATTCGTATACTTATAGTATGAAATTTGTGAAGTAATTACTATTTTCAGCTACCTTGTGCATGGAATTAGTCTAGCAATTCAAAGGGGAAACGCTGCTATTATTTTCGAAACCTTACACTTTTTAATTTGATAATTTATTGTTCAGTGTTTAGGGTAAAATACAATTTAATTATCTTGTATGATTTAATTAGGATTTATATGATGTCATTTGTCGAAAATAAATTAATTTAGTTATATAATATTTTTAATTAAATTTATTATACACACAAAAAAACTTTACTTTGTGTGTATAACACAAAAAACTTAACACATAAGATATTAAAAGGCGGGCGGCGCCCACGCACTGAATAAGGTAGTACAAGCTATACTTGCTCAATGCAATGCGATAATTTATTTATTTGTCGTCTATTTTGTATTTTTTTTATAATAGGTTTCCATAAAAACAATCCATAATACGAGTACATTAATAAATTGAATGGATGCCATTGTTTCAAAATTCACCCAGTATTATATAGTACGGGTGGCAACGCTAAAACAATTTGTCTTTTCATATGTCTAAGTACAAGGTTCGTACTCAGTGGCGTGCTCTCCAAATATGCAATTAAGCAGTGCATACCCTGTGCGTACAGATAACCTGGAAAATCGCCAACATATTAAATGACTTGTTCGCCCATTTTCCTCTACAGATTTGAAACCATAGGCGATCTGCTGTCATCAACAACCTCAATTTGACAAAAATGTATATTATTTGTTGTTTTTTGTGATTAGGGTCACTCACTTTATGTTGCAGAAGGAAACGGCAGAACGAGCGCAAGAGGAAGATCCATCTGCGCCAGCATGCCGCAAGAAAAAGGTAGGAGGAAGGAGACGTGAATTTGTTCACGCAATTCCTCCTGGTAGTGATCAGTAGGAGCTGATTATTCTGGGTCCCTCCAGTAGTTCCCCTTTTAAGGGAAATCTGTCGGGCTCAATCAAGCAACTCACTGACGAGGTCACAGTGGTAACCTCACGGCATTCCGTGGTCCCCGTCACTTTAGTGGGTAGGAAGCTCTACCCAGGGCTCGAGTCCCACATGGCCCCCACCGTCATCCCGGCGGGGAAGTGCGACAAAATTCCCAACACAAAAAAGGATTACTCACTTTGCATAACCTACTCATTATCTCTGTGCACGCCACTGTTCGTACTTGTACCTACACAAATCCATAAATATAAATGGTATATTTACAGTTTACAATCTACTATTTCCTCACCCTACAGTTATGTACATATACTGAAAGCATCATCATTCATCATAATGCGTTATGTGAGAGCTTAAAGGCGTAGCGCGTTCGGTGTTATTTACAAGCTTTTGCCCGCGTCTTCTCTCGCTTTCGTCCCGATTTAGAACACAGGACAGAAATCGAAACAGAAAATGTTGACGGCCCATGTGGAGTAATTGACATAGTAATTCGATCGAAGGTTCGATCCCCGGGCAGAGATGTCGGTTCTTACAGCAATGGTTCCAGGTTCGATTTCCGGGCAGTACAAATGTGCATGAACATGTCTATGTATTACTGGGTGTTCTATGTATAATATGTATGTAGAAATTTTGCCTTAGAAATGTTGCCTTCAAAGGGATAAGCGAGTCTTTCGTCGCAACGCATTAGAGGCACTTCCGATATGAATGAATGGTGTTCCCCATTTTATGCGGTGACTATCGAATTCATTATCTTATAAGAATAGAAAACTTATAAAACGAATTTCTGTGGCATGCATGTTAATTTTAAGTAATACTCAGACAAGTGCTATGAGCAGGCAAGTTTTTATTTGTACTGAAATTTAAGCAATTAAATATGTTTTATTTCAAATATCGAACCTGGAACCCTTAGTGTAGCAGCTGACGTCTCAACCGCTAAACCAAATGGGTCGTCGAAATAAATAAAAACAAATAAACGTTCCTAAATACAAATAAATGTTCCTGAATGCATCATAATTCATCATCATCATCATCAGCTCATTAAACGTCCCCACCGAGGGGCACGAGCCTACCCGTATAGGGTGATTAGGCCTTAGTCGTCCACGCGGGCCCAGTGCGGATTGGACGACTTCACACACAACCTTCGAATCTCTTCGCAGGCGTGCATGAAGGTTTCCTCACGATGTTTTCCTTCACCGTATGAGCGTCGGATAACGTACATATATTTTCGAAATTCGAAAATACATTGGTACGTGTCGGGATTTGAACCACAGCCCTCCCGGTAGGAAGGCGACAGTCCACACCACTGAGCCACCGACGCTCTTATAATTCTTAATCATAATTGTTACGCTTTAATATAAATATTACTTCCTACACTTACCTGAATTATTCACATGCTTTACAGTCCCCTTAGGTAAACCTAATCGACCCAAATTCGGTTAGTGTGACTGTTTTATGGGGTACTATTGACTTGTCTCCGTTGTATTTTATTATGTGGACAGAAAGCACTCATTATGTTCACAAAGAAGCATTTGAACGGGTCGAAAATATTTATTACGTTTTATAAATTACATTATACACGATAGGTACTATATAGGACTATATAGAATTTGACTATCATACACGATAGGTACCTACCGTGTATGATTGTCAAATTACTAAAATAATGAAACTTAATATTTTTAAATACAAAATGCTGAAACTGCTCGATAGTGTTCACATGTTGTAACTTTTCTTTGCATACTCGTATGTTGTATTCAATTTTTTTTTATTATATATTGTTATCTTCTGTTTAAATGCCTCTAACAACAACAATGTTGAGTGTGCATGTAAAAGGCTTGCATATATGAACCTTTATTTGAAAATGTAAATACAAACGTTGATTATGTTTAGCTATAAGCACACCTTTATAAATAAATAAATAAATGCAGGCAATCATCATCCGCTCATTTTGCGGCCCAGTACGGATTAGCCGACTTCGCACAACTTTCTTCGAAGGCGTGCAAAGGTTTCCTCACGATGTTTTCCTTCACCTTAATAACGGAATAACCTTAATAATTCGGATAACGTACATATAATTACGAAACGACATGTAAACATATGTCGTCCAATCCGCACTGGGCCCGCGTGGACGACTAAGGCCTAATCACCCTATACGGGTAGGCTCGTGCCCCTCGGTGGGGACGTTTAATGAGCTGATGTTGATGATATAAACATATATCTACATATATGTCGTTAAATAGTCAAATGCAAAGTCGCTACAATCCGACACTAGTTATTAAATGCGAATATCAGTTTCCAATAAATTCATACGGTCTCGTGGGCACACACGCATAATATGTAACACTATTGTACAAGGCAAATCACGTGGAATTCGCACGCAACTGCTCGCAAATATAATACACTAGCTTTTGCGTGCGACTTCGTCCTCGTGGAATTACTTTGGGCAAACGCTATCTTTGATCTGCTCATTAATTTATATAGGTAAGTTCAAACTACGACATCTCCTACAATAATCGACAATATAAAGATAAAAATAATATTATTTTAATGAAAATACCGTCGCAAATAATATTTTTTTTAAAGAACTTTGAAAGGGGAACCAATTCTACTCTCATACATGACTTTAGCGAAACTAATAGTTTACGCAGCGCACGCACCGCAAACTCTCGGTAGGAAAAATCCTCGGATTTTGTAACATTAATCCTTGCTGCTCCGCTCCTATTGTTCTTAGCGTAATGATTTATATTTAGCCTAAAACCTTCCTTAATAAATAGCTATCTCTTCAACTTATCGCAGTC
This sequence comes from Leucinodes orbonalis, assembly GCA_019425675.1. Taxonomy (NCBI): domain Eukaryota; kingdom Metazoa; phylum Arthropoda; class Insecta; order Lepidoptera; family Crambidae; genus Leucinodes; species Leucinodes orbonalis. The sequence continues at coordinate 8,758 of PQWD01006454.1, read as the reverse complement.
CACTGCTGGACATAGGTCTCCCTTTTGTGCCAGACATCTCGGTCCTCCGCTTTTCTCATCCAGCTATCTAAC
>PQWD01006453.1:202480-225511 GCA_019425675.1 Leucinodes orbonalis | reverse complement strand
GAGTCCAAAGTATTAATAAGAGCCAACTCTTTCAGACTCTGATGTACCGAATTCTGTCACGAAGCATATATATAAATAAACAATCAACTAACTAGTGCAAAATTCACTCAAAAACAGTCCGCGGCGAGATCTTGCCATTGCGTCAATTGAGCAGAGTTATTTTATAATTACGTCGCTCACTCGCTACATATATTGACTAGTATACGCATGTGCTTTTGATTATGTACCCCTCTAATGACCGGCAAGTCTATTTTATGTTATTATATATACATTTATGTAATTATATCATATATCGCGGTGGCTCAATGTTGGAGTGTCGCCCTCCTACCGGGAGGGCTGGGGTTAAAATCCCGACACGTACAATGTATATCAAATTTTCGAAAAATATATGTACGTATCCGAAGCTCTTAGGGGTGAAGGAAAACATCGTGAGAAAACCTGCGCACGCCTGTGAAGAGTTTTAAAGGTTGTGCGTGAAGTCGGCCAATCCGCACTGGGCCCGCGTGGACGACTAAGGCCTAATCACCCTATACGGGTAGGCTCGTGCCCCTCGGTGGGGACGTTTAATGAGCTGATGATGATATATAAAACCACAACTAAAGGTGTCAAGCAGCTCAACCATTTTTTTTGTTGACATTTCTTCATGATTATTCATTGTGCTTCTAGTTAGTTCATTATTTATCTAAGCACAGAAGTACAATCATTTAATAATACGACAGAATTTTAAATAAAACTATAAAATCTCATTCAGAACTCATAACGTCGTGGTTCTAATGTATTCAATAAAATTTGTTTCACACTAATTGCACTTAACTATATTGTTTATTAAGTCGGTCAGTAATAGTTTCGAATTTGTGTGCATGAACAGGTCTGTTTGTATTAGTTTGTCATCATCACCATCATCATCAGCTCATTAAACGTCCCCACCGAGGGGCACGAGCCTACCCGTATAGGGTGATTAGGCACACACAACCTTCAAATCTCTTCGCAGGTGTGCATGAAGTTTTCTTCACGATGTTTTCCTTCACCGTAAGAGCGTCGGATAACGTACATATATTTTCGAAATATTTAACGTACATTGGTACGTGTCGGGATTTGAACCTCAGCCCTCCCGGTAGGAAGGGGACAGTCCATACCACTGAGCCACCGACGCTCTAGTTTAGTTTAGTATTAGTACTTATCAGTTTGTATTTGTATGTATTATTCACATAATGTATCAAAAAATATAACAATTTTATCTGTTGTTTAGAACATTGTAGGAGTTTGTCCTTGCTTCAATGGGGCTAGATGGCGTTATGTAATAAATATCCACTGTCATTTAAACATCACCTTCTAGCTCCATGTAAAGCGTGAAGTCTAAAGTATGAGTACTTAACAACGGATAAACATACTTAGAAAACACCCAGACTAATACAATCGGACATGTTCATGCACACAAATGTCTGTATTGCCCGGGGATCGAACCCGGAACCCTTGGTATAAGAGACGCCATCTCAACCAAGTACACCACATGGGCCGTCAAATATTTACCATTACCTAGTTGGACGCTAGGTGCGATACATAATAACAGAATCGATTTCTACTCGTAAGATCAAGTATGCTATCATAAATGTCTAAAAACTTTATTATAATACTGGCGTTTTGCTGTTAAGCGATGAGGCACACTTGTTAATTTGCTATTTTAAAATTCTAGGTTTATACTTATGTAAAGAATGTACAATGTAGGTCTGATGATTGCGCTGCGCGCACAGTTATGTTCTTGAAATTGTACTGGTTTCCACGGAAGAACAGCGTAGAGTTGTCTTGCAGGCACCTCTACATTATAAGCTGAGTGGCGACCAATTTAGTGTTATTGTTGATTGTTTAACTTCATATTATTAGTCTAAGTACTTATAATTGATTTCTTTTATATGCACATGTACCTATGAAAAAACACTAAATAAACGTTTTTATCATTATTATATTATTATTATTATAAACATTGTTATTATTATCATTTATTCATTACGAATGTATTTTCAACAGGTTTCAAAGTAATTGCAAATGTTATATATGTATTGCGTTATTTGATCAACTACAAAATTGGTATGTTCCACCAGACAGAATATTTTACAACGTAAACAAAAAACTGAAATGTCATCATGTTTAAATTGCGTACGACATCCGCGATTATGCAGCCTGCCCTCATAACGTGCGTCCTTGCCTTACTAGGAAACGGTCACCCAAATTCGTAGTCGTGAGCAAAGATTACAGGAAAACTATTAAGTTTCGTGTAAGAAATAACGTATCTGCTGTGCTTGGAATATCAATGATGGCCTGGGATAGGGAAAGGAATTTGTTTTATCACTTGTTGCCGTTTGAAATGTATATATATTTTTGTTTGCCTCCAATGGTTAGAATATGTAACTTTATAGTCTTAACAAAGATAATTATTATATTATGATTAGCATCTAATTACTAACAACTAAAAACCTTAAAAATTTAAATATTATAACTAAAATAAAAAAATATATAATAACTAAATAAAATAATTAAAAGAACCCCCCTTTGGTAAAGTTCCAAAGACACTGGCAGCGTTACCCCTTTGAATCGCTAAACTAATTCTTTGACCAAGGTAGCTGCCAGATCTTCGGTCTCCAGTAATGTCGACTAATCGTTTGGAAATTTGAATGTATTTGAATTATGAGTGCTTTAGTTTTAATATTTTCATAATCTAAAACTAATTATGTAACTTGCGTGTAATATTATGCGCTATGATTCATTGAAACTGATTGTTATCAGCAAAATAAAAAATCTTTATAATCGTTATTTGTTGTCAATGAAATAATTCATCTATATATATTTTTTTAACTATAAATATACCTAAAGCCTTGTCTTAATGCAAGAATGAGTAAAATATTTCTCTCTCTCCCTCTCTCTCTTCAACCTATCGGAGTTGACTGCTGGACATAGGTCTCCCCCATTTTGCGCCAGATAACCCGGTCCTCCGCATTTCTCATCCAGCTTCCACCAGCGACATTTTGCAAGTCGTCGGTCCATCAAAAAAAAATATTTGCCGTCAATTAATAATTATTTTCTTAAATTTTTGTAATACTGATTCGAATGAATTTATCAAAAAGATAAATGTAATCAGAATTACATAAAATGCATGATGTTGTTAATCAATGAACTCAGAGCTCAAATTTAAACTTTACATTCTAGTTGGAAATGTTTCTTACGACATTTTATTCTTGTAATTGAGTTATCATGCGATGTGCATACAGTGCCTCTTTTAAGAAAATTTGTTTTTTAGTGTATCTTAGCACGAAAGTAAGATTCATCATCATCATTATTACTATTATGGCCCACTGCAGGGCACAGGTCTTCGTTGGACCGCAACCAACCATGCGAGCTCAATGCGTATTGCTGGGTATAAAGTGATTATACTATGTGATTTGAATACATTTCATTATTTAAACTTGAAAAAATAATTGGTAAAAAATCTGCAAATAGCTTACATGAAAAGAAGATAACAGATTTTTGTAGTACAGTGCAATGTATGTACATAATTTGTTTTATTATAATTTATGTGTACCATAAAACAAGAGTCGATTTTTTATTTGAATTTCAAGTCAAATATATACTTTCTAAGTAACACGCCATTGTAGTTCGTAATTTTAGCAGTTAAATCCTTTGTATGTCGAAATTCTTGGTAAGTTTAAGTTTTCAACCTTATGTCCCTTGACATTCGAGTGTTCAAGATTCCACTGTACTATATATAGAAAAGAATAGTTTCTAATTTGTTAAACGACATTATTTTATAGTACTATCGTTCTTGTACATTAAATGAAACCTACAATGTACAGTCAAGGTTTTCTGATGGAATTTTAGCTGTATCTTACAAAGATACAGTGACATCACATTCTCGAACAAAAACTCCTTAATAATTGTTAATGGTAGGTATGTAGGTACTTAAGGTACTCGGTTCAAATGAATACCGAGTTATTATCTGTTCTTGAAACGTTAATAGATGTGACAGTTAACTAATGCAGTTATTACCAAACGGTAATCGATAAGAAATTGGCTACTTCTTGGAAATAGTGCTTTATAGTTATCATCATCATCAGCTCATTATACGTTCCCAACGAGGGGTAAGGCTTTTTATAATACAATCTTACGAAATCAGTATCAGTAACAAAAAAAATAAAAATTCACAATAAGATTCAGCAGAGGTGAAAGAAAAAAATCTGAAAATAAAAAGCGATAAAAAAGAAAAGTATTTTACATTTCTATAACGGGCACATCAATTATTTTTATATGAGATTTCATATTAATATATAATTGGCTATTTATTTTTGATTTAACCTTTAATTAAATAGTTTATTGTAATGATAACTAGAATAAGAAAAACATGGGATTTTTGTAACGATATAAAATATGGTTACGATGATTTATAACAAAAATATAATTTATATTATCATATTTCACAAGTCCCGCATATTTAAATAAGCTTTAAAAATCAGGTAAAAAAGGACCTTCAAAGATAAATTTCTTCTAAATTAAAACAAAGAATTAACTTTTATAAGATTCCCCTGTTTTTTGTTGGCAAATAGAATTCATTATACACTGACACATGCATTTGTTTCACTTACTAATTCCCGTTTTATAATATTTCTTGAAGTGATACTCGCTGTTCATTCATTATAATTATTTAGTGTTGGCCCTGACAAAACTATTTAACAACAAACTCTATTTATAGTCAATTAGATACCAGTGTGTTTAAGTATTGCGAAAATGATACCTACGAGTAACGACGACACAGAAGTTGTTGAATGATTGTATTAGATCGTTTTTGATAATTATTCTTAAAAGTGTTTTAGGAACATTAACATTCACGTGTTTAGCTATTGGAACATTTGAAGTATTTTTAGGCTAATCCTAAAGTTTATGTAATGTAATAAACATTGAAACAAATAGAAATCTTCATGGTAACGATGACTCTTCAATAATCAATCACATGAAATTCGTTTTTGTACATTTACCCACGGCGTCTGTTATCCGATCTTTTCTTTTGTTGATGGATCGCATAACGATAACATTGGCCTATGCGCACGCACTGATATAACTAGTTTTTTACAACCAGTTCTGTCGTAAGAAGGAAACAGAGCATGCGCGCTTGTTTTCCCTCTCGTTCATATGATAATGCAGTAAATCTGAGCGGGACAGATGTAGTCTACTGCGCTTTGCTCAGTGATCCATGATAATGAGATTCATAATGTTTTTAAGTGGCAATAAAACATACTTACTACGGCCAAGTTTAAATGGGTTAACAAAGTATCTTTACTTAAAATTTGAGATTTGTTAAGCTGTGACCTGAACGCAATTTCATCACTTGCCTTATCGGGTACCAGTTATAAACAACCCAATTTCAGCACCAAAATAACATGGAACATAAAATGACTAAAATTATTTTGCCGTACCAAAATTTATTGGCGCTAAATCCGACTCGACCGAAATCGACTCTACCCTTGCTTAATAAACTACCGGCGCTGATCCGGCGTCCATATCATGTTTTACAACCAACATTTTGCAATTCAACTAGAGTTATGAGTTTACAAAGTATAAACATACCGGGTCCATAAAATCTTTTTCCTCTGGTGACGTCGAATATCACGCAGTTAACAGCTAGCAAAACTCTCCATCGGTTGAGTGCCGTCGTATTTTTTCAACTCGGCGACGGTTAGGTCCTTACGAATCTTTGGCAGCGGGGGGAGGCGGTGCGACCTCGACCTCCGATTCGAATTTCGACTGTATGATCTTGTAAACAAGGTACACAATGACAGCGACCAGCACAAGGTTGATGGGACTAGTCAGTTCGTCCCAGAAGCCGACGGTTTGTTCTGTTTCTGACATGGTGTTTTGAGGCGTGCAAGAGGCGCGGCACTTGGTTTACACTGAGCGCGCGTTATCAAGCGAGGTACGGTCAGCCGCTCAATTATACATAGTGGGGCTGACATAACACTGACATTAGCTGTGGTTTTCGGCGCAGCCGCCGGTGTCAATTGTTTTGTGACGTCACGCACCGAGCGTTTGTTTGGAAACTATGTTTGCTGAGGTTTGTGAGCAATCACTACAATGTCGTTATGTATAAATGGGAGTGTGGTTTTAGCGAAATGCCGCAGTTTTGTTTTGGGTAAAATTCATAGTTATATTTTGAAGCTCAAAACAAGAGTTCTGCCTATCGTTAAAATTACTGTGCATTATATTTCATACATAATATATGTACGTTATCCGACGCTCTTACGGTGAAAAAAAACATCGTGCGGAAACCTTCATGCACGCCTGCGAAGAGATTCGAAGGTTGTGTGTGAAGTCGTCCAACCCGTACTGGGCCCGCGTGGACGACTAAGGCCTAATCACCCTATACGGGTAGGCTCGTGCCCCTCGGTGGGGACGTTTAATGAGCTGATGATATATATTTCATACATGGTAAAATTTATGAATTAAATCAACCAGAATAATAAAGGTTAATGGGAATGAAATAAATATAACTGATGATATGTAGAGAATACAGAGTTTGAGGAATGTTTGCTTTTGCAAGATCTAGACTGGTTGTATAGCCCTACAACCGTTTAGTTTCTGGGCCCTTTGGAGAGAACATTTGTTTTTTGTGTTTAACAGAAACACTGAACTAGATAGCAATCTAAATTATACAGGATGTATACGAACTCATATTAAATGGTATGTATGTTGGTTGTGTTGATGACGTTACTGGAAGTAGTTCAGCCCACTCTATCAATTGAGTAACTCTGCCATTTATTTTTATGACAACTTCAATGGACATTATTTTAATTGGTGCTATTATAAGTCTGCAATGCTTTATAGGATGAAGGAAGTCAATCTAATTCTTATACTATATTTATATTAAATTCTACCTCTCATTGACATTCATACGAAACGTAATTTTTGCGTCTGATATCACCTTTATATGAAAGATCTTGTAAATAAAGTACGTGAGATTATTTACTTACAATAAAAGGTATAAACTTAAATACACGTAATTCCGATAGAAATTAAATAAGGTTTACTACGTAATCTTTATTTACAATATGAGAGAGAATTAATTTTATTACTACGAAAGAGCGTCGGTCAATGGTGTGGACTGTCGCCTTCCTACCGGGAGGGCTGAGGTTAAAATCCCGACACGTACCAATGTGTTTTCGAATTTTCGAAAATATATGTACTTTATCCGACGCTTTTACGGTAAAGAAAAACATCGTGAGGAAGCCTTCATGCACGCCTGCGAAGAGATTCAAAGGTTGTGTGTGAAGTCGTCCATCCCGCACTGGGCCCGCGTGGACGACTAAGGCCTAATCACCATATACGGGTAGGCTCGTGCCCCTCGGTGGGGACGTTTAATGAGCTGATGATGATGAAAGAGCGTCGGTGGCTCAATGGTGTGGATTGCCTTCAGATCGGGAGGGCGCAGGTTCGAACCAGTACCAGTGTGATTTTTAATTTTGAACGTACGTTATTCGACGCTCTTACGGTGAAGGAAAACATAGTGAGGAAACGAGCGTACTAGGCTCGTGTGGACGACTAAGGCCTATACACCCGCTTACGTGAAGGCTCGTGCCCCTCGATGGGGACGTTTAATGAGCTGACAATAGTGATGATGATTTTATTATTTACGAAAGCAATGGTAAACTTGTTAAAGATTTTGACCGCGATCAATTACTCCTAGCTTCATAAAACCAGAATATGCCCTAAATATTTGAAAAACATTATTAGCATAACAATATAAATCATAAATAAGTACCTTAGTGTCAGAGGTCAAGTATGTTTTTCTTAGTCGGTAAAACTCATACAAATAATACATATTAACTTGAAGGTGGCATTGAAATCAGTCTCATTAATTATTTATGAATTACGTTGTTAGTGTATAGCACTTACAAGTTCATTGGCGACAATACAAGTACTTTATATAGTATATGTCAAATAATTTCATAGCATTTGAAATAACGAATATAGTATCATAGCGTACATCGCAGGTTTAATTCAGTCTGTAAAGACACTCCTATAGATCATGTTTGTAAGTTTCTTGCACATAACGTTATTTTAAGTAAAAAATAATAATATTTCTCTAAAGTTGAATGATTGCATATTTATTGGGCACCGATTGTTGCTTGAGAATTGTGAACTCTATAATGGTGTATATTTTATGATCATAACTACGATATAAAACATGAATCTACAAGTATGATTCCTGTACCAAAATAGTAAAACAATTAAGGAGAAAACATTGAATCACAAACTGAACAACAAATGAGTTCCATGAGTAGTTTCGAACCGTCGCGGCGTCGTCTTTTTTGCGGCATGCACGAACGAACAATTCAGGTCGATATGGTCTCAAACTATGTTTTCTTAGAACAGAAACGCATTGAGTTTATTGTCGATGAGGAAGTAATTAATTTTAATTTTTCTAGTTCATAAAAATGCGTATTTTTCTCCTGGCTGTACCTACGCTGATAATTATTTTTTACGAGTAAAGTGAGCCGATAGCGGTGTAATGATGACGGCGGCGCGTCGAGTGCAAACTTTACGGATTTCGCGAGTAATTGATGTTTCAAAAGTTTTTTCATTCGTAACTACTCGCATATCAATTATTGACATTCCTTACCTATTATTAGCGCAAACTCAGTATGGTTTATTATTAACATATAAGTAATGTTGTTTAAAATAATACAGTAACAATTGAGTCGGGAATAAAATATTATAAACATAAATTTGAATTGAATCTGCAAAAGATTTATATAGTAATAAGACCTTAATATAAAATCAGTAATAACTATTTACGACTTTAATTAGTCATAAATAAATAAAATTATTAGAAAGCACTTATCTCACAGGCAATAGAGTACTTAAACTATATGTTTACGATTGTAAGGTGCTTATTTTAAAGCACAATTGTTGTTACTCCGGCCGACCCGGATGCCGTATCTTTACCATGCTTGAAGTACTAAAATATTAACCTATTCAGTAAAAAGAATACTAAATAATTGTGTTGGTCTTCCTCAAATACTCGACACATTTTTTTTCTAGACAGTATACATCTACTCTTATATCAAACTACGAAGTTGAAATACAAGGTTTACTCTACATTTTCAGTTTTCTCAGTACAATGCTATGTGACGGTAATGAAATACTGTGAAAAGAAACACAAATACAAGTACTCTTAAATAATTACTACCTATTTATTTGAAAAGCCAGTGATGATTGATGCAGACTGTCCACCGATGAACCCCTCGTTATATTTTATTAATGAGTTCTTTTTATATGCATAATGCTGTACATTATTACTTCAAAATTCAAAGGGTTCAATATCACCATTTCATTTCCATAACCGTTCCCCGTCTGAGTCTAGCTACATTTTATCATGAATAGGATATTAAAGCATGACAAGCGTTCAGCTCGGAAGAGTAAAGTGGCTATCTTAGAAATTATTTGTAAATATTATTGAGTCTTAACGGAGCTTTAATAGTTTTTAAATAATAATCAATATTATAAATAGGCGTTAGTGACTCATTGATGTGAACTATTGCCTTCCGATCTAGATGGTGTAGATTCAAATCACGCCACGTACCAACGTGTTTTCGAATCTTCAAAATTATATGTACGTTTTATCCTACGCTCTTATGGTGTAGGAAACATCGTGAGGAAACAGTTTAGGATTTTTCAGCTAAATGAATTTATTAGTTTTGATATGGTCAAATAATATAATATCTTCTATCCAATAGTTTTAACTTCAATAAATAAAAGGTTAACTTCCCAATTATCCGTAGTAAAGTTGAGATCACTTAACCCTAATCTGCTTCGGATCATAATTAATTGATACTTGAGCAACATTTCAAATACTTACATAAAGTATTTACCTGTTTGGTAACCTATTTTCACCAGCCTCTAATCGACTTGAGGTCTTTCGGGTTCAAAGAAACCTATGACACGTGCCTTTAAGTATTTCAATGATATTATAGCTGGTAAATATGTTGTGTCAAGGATTCGTATATGTCTCTATTACGAAATACGATATTCACTACACTATTCCACGAATAGCAATTGCACCTGTTTAACTTTATAGTTAACTAGTAGTTAACTATAAAGAATAAAACCTGGTGGATTGACGGATGAGCTTCTATGAAGGGACTGGTCTGGTGAAAACAAAACATCACAAATAGCTTTTCTATTCTATAAGTTTGACGACCAGTTTGGTGCAATGGTTGGGACGTTGGCTACTGCACCGAGGGTTCCAGGTTCGATCCCCGGACAGTAAAAACGTTCGTGTGCATAAACATGTCTTTTGTATTGGTCTGGGTGTTTCCTTGTATAATATATGTATTTACAAAAGAAATGTATATACGTATTTATCCGTTGTTTAGTATATATTACAGGCTCAAGTTTAGGGTTAGATGACACTGTGAATGTAACTTGATATTTATTGCAGTAAGTACATGTTAACGTCCATCCAAATACGCTAGGAGCAATGGCTGAATAAGTTTTCAAACCAGGGACTCGTCCTGGTACTTTACGATCACCCATTCTTCGATCCACCATAGCAATAGGTGTTTGACTTTCAGAACGCTGCTGCTGAGCTAGCGAATCATTGAACTAAACAAAGGAGACTTTATTGACCTGTATTGTTTGTATTGCAACATTTGAAAAAATTAAGTGCAAGAAAAAAGAAAAACTTGGGGGCCCAAGTATTTTAACAGTTATTGGGTGCGTGTTGCATGCATCTTTTGTTCTTCAGATGGATAGTGACCATTTTACAAGCATAAGGCTTGAAGGAAGGTATGGGTACATAAAAGATTTACGTTATTTGAATACTTTTATACAGCCCCATTTAACGGGAAGCTAAGGTAATAAATTGAACTATGGGTATTTAACAACCGATAACAAACCGTGTTAATTTTTATTGGAAGAATATAAAGCAAGTATAAAAACTCAGCTAATTCAAAAAGACATATCAGTGCATATAAATATTTATCATGCATAGGTAAGAGAATTGAAAGAAGTCTAGTTCCTTATAAATGTTACCACAAATAGGGCCTCATCATCATCATTATCAGCTCATTAAACGTCCCCACCGAGGGGCACGAGCCTACCCGTATAGGGTGATTAGGCCTTAGTCATCCACGCGGGCCCAGTGCGGATTGGACGACTTCACACACAACCTTCGAATCTCTTCGCAGGCGTGCATGAAGGTTTCCTCACGATGTTTTCCTTCACCGTAAGAACGTCGGATAACGTACATATATTTTTCGAAAATTCGAAAATACATTGGTACGTGTCGGGATTTGAACCTCAGCCCTCCCGGTAGGAAGGCGACAGTCCACACCACTGAGCCACCGACGCTCCTTGATAATAGGGCCTCCTCAAATAGGGCCTAAATAATGTTAAACGACAATTCAATCAACTTCGTTTGACTCAAAGTAAAAAGCCACATCCCAGAAAATATTTCCCAAAGTCTTCCAAGTTACCGAACTTCACTGTAACTCGATTAAGCAATAATCTCGAAATTAGAATGCTGTGATAAACTCCCGCAACGATTCCGTCATTAAAACAGAGTTTTGTTTTGGTTGACTTGGATAATTATGAATTTAAACCATTTGCCATGTGAACGATTTTATTATAATATCAACGCGCTTTGGGGGTTGATGAACAACAACTGATGCTTTACTATAGTTCATATGCTGGCTACTACACCAAGGGTTCCGGACAGTACAAGTATTTGTCTATATAAACGTGTCTGTTTGAATAGTTCTGGATATTTTCTATGTTTAATAATAGTACGTATTGACAAAAAATATAAGTATTTTTATCAGTTGTTTAGTACCCGTATACAAGCTCCATGCTTAACTTGGGGCTAGATCAGAGAATCATTCATTAACGCTCTTAACGGTCGGACGTATCGTCGTTGCTAAAATATACAAACATAACGTGTATTCTAAAGTGAGTCTTAGTGGAAGTGAATAAAGTAGCTTTTTACTATCTGTTTGCTGCGCTCAGTTGTTGTGGGTGAATGCGGCACCTCGCCTGGAATCCAAGGTCAGCGATAAATCCCATCTCTTTTACACTTACTGCTAAATTGTGCATCAAAGATCAAGACTCAGAAGGCACAATGCCCGCTCATCTCCTAAGCGTAGTGATTCCGACTCAGACCTCTCAAATATGCGACTCACTCTTCGTAAACGTAAACTCGAGAACGACAACTTGTCAGATTCGTTTAAAAGCTTTTCTGACAATATACTGGCTAGACTAGACAGCATGAAGGTGGACTTCGATAAAAACATAACACAAATTAACGAAAACATAAATGTGGTAATGAAGCAGGATCTGGCAAAACTAACTGAAACAACGATGGAAATGAAATCGGACATAAACGTAATAAAGAAAGAGTACAGCAAAATCAAAATCTCTATAGAGGAAATTAATAAAAACCAGGCAAGTCTTGAAAATGATATCTCATTGGTTAAGAGTCCTTAATTTAACTTAAACGAGCAAGAGACAATCAAAACCACCATAAAATCAGTCACAACGGATATACAAAAAATTGATAAACTCGAAAGGGAAATGGAAAAATTGAAAAAGGAAAACACTGAACTCTTAGTTCATATAAACAACCAGGATCAGAGGGACAGACAGCAGAATTTAGAAATAGTTGGAATACCCGAACTCAAAAGTGAAAATTCTATGGAAATTATAAAGGCAATTATGTCGCAAATTGGTGTTTCTGTGGGCTCAAACGACATTGTTTCGGTGAACAGAGTGACCCCTAAAACCAAACTTCAAGGTCGCCCGAGAGCGATTGTGGTCAAACTGTCTTCGCGGCTGCTAAGAGACAGTGCTATTTCTGCCTCACGCAAACATCGTGTAACAACAGCAGCTATCGGCATAGCGGGTGAATCGAAACCTATTTTCATAAATGAGCACTTAACGCCTTACAACAAACAACTCCTAAAAAGTGCAAAGAAACTGCAAAATTGAAGCAATACTTATTTGCTTGGACCAAAAATGGGAGAATATACGTCAGGAAATGCGACACGTCAGCCTGCTGTTCAAATCCGCAGCGACGAAGATCTAAAGAAAATTGTCTGATTTTATCAGTAATTTTGCTTGTTCTAAATGTTTTCGTTTTACACCTATTGTTAATTTTTGTCCACCTCTATTGTGAGAAGTAGTCTTAATTTTCTATATACACAATTCTATTATGTGTTGTATAACTTGTTTTTAAAGAGAAAGGAAACCGTTCGTGGCAGAGCACTCTGCGCTGTTTATTCTTTGACGCTACGTAGTGATATGGATTTCGCACGATTAGTCATGCGCACAATTATGCTGCATAAGTTAGACATTGATTTCATTAAAAAAAAGATTTTAGTAGGCAAATATATACAAGATCCCAATATATTTATTAACTTCATATTTATTTATGCAATGGATAAGATTTGCACTTTGACATCGCTATTTAACTATGATAAAGATTCACTAAGTTGTTACTCACAACTTGAAGTGACATTTGTTCTCACCCTGGAAAACAATTCCTTGTCCACACTTAATATGTTAGGCTTAGTATTTGATACGATCACAACAAAACGCGCAATAGCTTTGAGCGCATCTACTTTATTCCCCACGAACAGTCGTTATAATAATTTCGTCCTTACGTACATTGTATTCTTACGCCAGGCGGTAGAAACATGTTTCATATTTGGAGCTACCGACTACATGCAGTTATATTTTCATCGTCATTATTACTCACCTATAAACTTACTTATTGTAACAGTAATCATTACACTGCTTAAAGATAACTTAAATGTTGGGTATTGGAATGAATTATTGGTGATTTTGTCACAGTGTGTAAGTTAAATATATTCTATCAAAACACTCGTGGACTTAGGACTAAGTGTTTAGAGTTTTCACAGAATTTATTATGTAATGATTACGACATAGTAATTGTGACGGAATCATGGTTGCATGATGGTATTTATGATAGGGAGCTTTGCGACGACCGTTACGAAGTTTTCAGGCAGGATAGGAACCTAGGCTTATGTGGTAAAAAAACAGGGGGCGGCGTAATGGTGTTGACGCGACGTCAGCTGGGGGCTACCCGTGTTCATCTAGATGACTGCGGTAAAACGGAAATTATTTGGATTACCATACCGCGCACAGTCTAGCATCGAAGTCCGATCTCTGTTTAATATGTGTTTATATACCACCGGATGCCAACAGCATCCTACAATCAAATGAGTATTAAATGTAATTGAAACAGCTTGTAACTCTCAACCGCTTAGTAACTACTTATTGATAGGTGATTTCAATCTTTCTTGCATTAAATGGGATGTAAGTGGCGCGTATAGTGTTGGATATGGAAGCGCTGACGTTCAGAATGCCGGTAGTATATTGCTTGACGGGCTAATTTTTTTAGGATTACAGCAATATAACACCTTAACTAATCACGCGGGCAACACATTGGACCTAGCATTTTCGAACCTGCCCTGGACTTAACGGAATGCTCACAGCCTTTGGTCAAATTGGATAAAGCTCATCCTTCTTTCACTATTGTGATATCTGATATGTTTCTTTCACCACTAAACGTGGCTGCCACCCCACGGCGTAATTTTAGGAAGGGCAATTACGAAAATATTAACAGATTTTTTTATGAATTTGACTGGGATTCACTGTTTGAATCACGAGATATTGAATCAGCTGTTTCGTTATTCTATGATTGCATAAACAGTGCTATTCGGGAACACATACCATTAAATATAACCAAAAATATCTCACCTACTAGGTCTTACCCTTCCTGGTTCTGCCCTGCACTAATAAAAATTATTAAAGAAAAGTCTAAAGCTCATAAACGTTGGAAAAAATTTGGTAACATGTTAGACTACGATGAGTTCTGCATTCTTAGGGATCGACAGCGTCGTGTTCAAAACACATGTTTCAGTAATTTCATTTTATTATCGGAAAAAGCTGTTAAGGAGGAACCTAAAAAATTTTGGTCGTACATAAAAACAATGCGTGGCGGTTCATCAACGTACCCTAAGACGATGTCACTTGGTACATCTCATTATACCGGGGGTATTGAAATATGTGACGCTTTTAATACATTCTTCTCTAGTGTATTTGGGGAAAAGTCAGTGGCAAATGCTCCTGTGCAAATGGAACGGCCAACTTGTGACACAATATCCACCCTGTCTGTATCCGTAAAAACAGTAGAAAAATCCCTTAAAGGCTTGAATATACATAAGGGATCAGGGTGTGACGGTATACCACCATTTTTTTGGTTTAATTGCCACAAGAGTCTCGCCGCTCCTATTTGTAAGTTATTTAATTTGTCTCTGAGGCAGGGCGTTTTTCCCAGTATTTGGAAACGGGCATTTATAGTCCCTATTCATAAGAGTGGGTCCAAATCCTTGATTAGCAATTACAGGGGCATTTCAATACTGAATACGTTGTGTAAAGTCTTTGAGATTATAGTATACAATGCTATTTATCCGATAATTCATAAAGTCGTTCCCCCTGAGCAACATGGTTTTATGAAGAACAGGTCCACACTCACTCAGCTAGCCTATTTCACTGATTACATTTTTACTAACATGGAACGCGGAGGTCAAATAGATGTCATATATACCGACTTCACGAAAGCCTTTGACCGCGTTGATCACAACATCCTAATACATAAACTTTACAGTCTTGGTATTCATGGTGATCTCCTACGATGGCTCACGTCTTATCTAAGTAAACGATCTCAGGCTGTAGTTCTCGGTGGACATAGGTCAGATTTTATTGAGTTACCTAAGGGGGTGCCTCAAGGCTCGCACCTCGGTCCTCTTCTATATAACGCCTATATACATGACTTCCCTTACATATTCATCATGCAAAGTACTTGATGTACGCGGATGACACAAAAATCTTTTATAAAATAAACTCACAGAATGATTGTATTCGATTGCAGGCAGACTTGGACACGTTATACAAATACTTTAATGACAACGCTATAACGTTAAACATAGAGAAATGTCAATGTATAACGTTCACTCGGAAGAAAGTGCCCATCTTGCACGCGTACGACTTTAATAACGCTGTAATCGACCGAGTAGACGTTGTTCGTGATCTGGGAGTGTACCTTGATAGTAAAATGTTACTGTCGAAGCATATTGATGTTATTACCAACAAGGCTTATAAGAATTTAGGATTTGTCATTCGAGCATGTCAGCCTTTCAAGGATGTGGACGCAGTTATTTCTGTATACTCAGCGTATGTGCGTAGTGTACTGGAGTATGCAAGCCCAGCATGGTCACCTCAGTATAATGTTTATAAGGATCGCATTGAACGCATACAAAAAAATTTATCAAACACATTCTTTATCGTCGTAGCAATAGTTCCGCTTCCTATATGATAGATTGTCGAAATAACAAGATTTTAACATTAGAACACAGACGGCAGCTTTTAGATATGGGTCTTCTATACGATATATTGGTAGGGCGCGTGGATTGTCCGGAGTTAGTGGGCGCGGTGTCGTACTGCGTGCCCTCCCGACGGACGCGCCACACGCGGCTGCTGTCCGAGCGCGCCCACACCACCAGCTACGCCGCCAACGCCCCACTCACGAGACTACCTAATACTTACAACCGACTTTTTTCAGAGCTCGATCCATTTAATATTACTAAAGCTTCTTTCAAGCGTCAAGCTTTAAGCTTACTCACAGATTAAATCACAGTTTGAATCGTCATGGTTTGGCACCAGGGTGATACATCGATTTAACTTATATAATTATTAACATTATATGTCGGTTTCCTTTCTCTTTTATTGTTCTCTATTTATTGTTTATTTTTAATGTTTTGTGTTTATTGACGCTGATAAAATTGATTTGTGCGTGTGCGTGGTTATGGGATGCATTGCGTTTTCTATTATAGCAACACAACATTTGTATTTATGCATTTGAGCATACTTTTGGTGTATACAAGGAAACCTCTCATTAGCCTTACTATTGAAATTAATTATATTATAACATATTTTATGTAACGCCGTTGGTTTCTTAATAAATAAAAAAAAAAAAAAAAAAAAAAAAAAAATAGATGGCGATGTGTGAATGTTAGTGGATATTAATATATTATTGCTTTACTAATTACTATTTCATTGCATTAGTAAACTGCTGTAGGAAAACCTTCCCTTATTAATTGTACCTTAATCTAAAACAGGTTATTGATACATCTGATTGGGTGTCAGTTTACGCTTCTTACGTGGACGCCACTTAGTGGCGTAGCTACACGTGACTTGCGCCAAGAGGGGCCTTGCGCCCAAAGGGGACTTACACGAAGTCACTTGGGATGAACAATTTAAAAGACCGAACACGTACTCACAACGCCTCCACGTTAACTGTTGGTCTCAATTACGATCTTAAAATGACTAAGGACTATCCATAAAATGATGAAGGTCGGCACTTTTCTATGGTTTATTTATTCGCCTTCGAAAAGGATTCTGATTCTGTTGCAAACTCTTCCCATGAATAGCGATTAGTATGCGGTGACAGCAACAATATATATATATATATATTGACAGCAATAATATGATTGGAATTAATTCATTAATACTACCAAGGGAAATTTTACCATTTTACCAAATGGCTGGCTACCGCCAGCAACGCCATCTTATGAACTGAACTGGAAAGTACTACAGTCATCAACGTGCTTGCCCAGCGTAATAACTTGGGCAAGGGCCGCTCAAAGGTATTTTGTCCGCGCCTTATTTAGACCTCGCTACGTCACTGAAGAATCTTCCATCGACTACAAAATATGCGTGTATAAATTAAAAAAAATTGTATTGTCTTTGTGATTTTGGTGCTAAAGCAAATGTTAACAATTTCAGGCCAATATAACACCTGCAATTTAAATTGCAGCAATATTACATCTCGTCAAATTAAGATTGTCAAGACTCAATTAGGATAAATTGAACACAGCTCCTTTTTACAAATCGCATAGATTAAAACAAATGCTAATTCGGCCGCAGAAGTTCTCTAACAAGGGACGTTGACTAATTATTTTTGTTAAATGATAATTAACCGAATTAGTAACAGTAACTATACTTGCTTTTCAATTGTTCCGTTTTGTATCAGTATGATGCCGTTAGGTAATTACTTTTTTTTATATAGCTTTACTGATTACTTATATATTGTAAACATATTAATACTAAATAATATTGCATAAGACATGAATGAATCATTTATTTAAAATATTATATTAGATCTTACATTCCATTTGCTGTAGTAGACGCGTCCCCGCCCTTGTCGACCCCCGATTGAGCGCAGCATCTGTTCATTGAAGTAATAGGTACTTTCTCACACCAAAATTCTTCTGGGTGTATTTTATTGTTCCTCTTAAAGTACTGATTACTTCCCTTCTCTGGAAAAGACTTTAGAAGACTTCACCCCATTATATAGCCACACGATACTAATGGGCGATTTTAACACGTGTTTTCTAAAGGATGATATTCGTTCCCACCATCATAAATCTCTTGCAAATGCAAGCGATCTACATATTCTTCCTCTCAAAGCAACTCACTTCTTTCCTAATACTATTCCTTCTCTGCTTGACCTTATTATACTTTCTTCTTCTGCACATGTTGCGAAATACGGAAAATGTTCTGCTGACGATTTTTCATTTCATGACCTTATCTATCTTACGTAAAAAACTCGCCCGCCCAAATCTAAAACAAACAATACAAAATCAATCCTTCTCATGATAATCGTGATAAATACAAGCTAGTCAGGAACCGATGCAATAGATTATGTAGAGACGCCCAAAGGCGTCATATCCATGAGTCCGTTGTAGCTGGCAATCCCTCCAAAGTCTGGAAATTTCTAAGGTCACTAGGAGTTGGAAGATCACGTAGTGAATTTGTACCGAAAGATTTAAATATTGACCTCCTGAATAACCATTTTGCTCTTCTGCTGCTATGAATAGTCACAATAAATTAAACACCCTAAATAATCTGTCTTGTCTCCCAACTCCTGATTGCTCTTCTTTTAATTTCAGACAAGTGATCGATTGCCAAGTTAAGAAGAGCATTTTGGCCGTTGTTTCGAGTGCCGTCGGTAATGATAGCATTAGTCGTAAAATGATAATTCCTCTAATTAATATCCTTATTTCGATTATTACCCATACCTTTAACTGCTCCCTCTTATCGAGTGTTTTTCCAACTGTCTGGAAAGATGCTCAAGTGATACCCTTTCCAAAGACACCTAACCCTGCTTCATTATCTGATTTTCGCCCTATTTCTATTCTCCCATTCCTGGCTAAAGTTTTTAAGCGTCTCGTTTTCTCACTCAGTAATTTCCTTTCCATTAATAATCTTTTAAATCCTCTCCAATCCGGGTTCCGTCATGGTCATAGTACGACTACTGATCTTGTTAAAATTACCGATGAAATTCGTCGTGGTATAGATAACAGAAGTTTGACTGTGTTGGCGTTGTTGGACTTTAGTAACGCGTTTAATACCGTTGACTTTGATATCCTGATCGGCATATTACGTTCCCTTAATTTATCTCCAGAGGTGCTTGGTTGGTTTTATAGCTACTTGCAAGGTCGCAGACAGCGCATTCGTGTAGAGGATTTTTTTTCCGCATGGCGTACTATTTCCGCTGGCGTACCGCAAGGTGGTGTTCTGTCCCCTCTCCTTTTTTCTATTTTTATTAATACTATCACTCATAATCTTACTTCTTCTTACCACCTGTATGCAGATGATCTTCAAAATGCGCAGGGCAGCTTAGTCAATCTCCACGAAGTTGTTCATAACATTAATGCTGATCTATCCGAGTGTCAGAATGGAGTGAAGCTTTTGGCTCAAGGTCAATCCAAATAAAACTCAAGTAATTGTTTTGGGCAGTTCGTGGTTGGTTTCACGGATCCATTGGGGTTTAGTACCGTCTATTAATTTTGATGGAATTCATATACCTTATAGCAATGTTATAAAAAATCTAGGTATTCTCATGGACAGTTCTTTCACTTGGGAGAAACATGTCGGTGAGGTGAGCAGGAAAATGTTTGCATCAGCGGGTTCTCTCTCTTGGCTTCGTAACTTTCTGCCTATACTCACTAAAATTGCTCTTGTGCAATCTCTGCTTTTGCCTATCTTGGACTATGCGGACTGTTGCTATCCACATTAGTGAAACTTTACAGAATAAGCTCGAACGCCTCCAAAATTTTGGTATACGCATTATTTTCGGTCTGCGTAAATACGACCATATGTCCGTCGACGACGCGATCTACATATTCTTTCTCTCCTGTACAATATTTTGTTTAATCCGTGTTCTCCACCGAACCTCAAGCTATTCTTTAACTTTCTTCCTTCTTCTAAGAGTGAGGACTCGCTTTCTTGCCGGAAACTTCATCTTTCCGTCCCTCCACATTCCACAATTTATTTTGCAAAATCGTTTTTTATTCGCTCCACACTATTGGAATTCTCTTCTCTTGATTATTCGTAATTCTCAGTCCTTGCCTATTTTCAAATCACGTGTTAAATCGTATTTCCTATCCCTTATTCCCTCTTAACACTTATTTTACTGTGTAATAATATTCATACAGTTTTATAAGATAGCACTTTATCTTAGACTTTATATTATTTTTGTTTTTATCTATGTATACGGACTTCTATGTTAAATATTGTATCGATTGAGTGTGCGTTGGTAATGTATGTGTTTGTATGTTATGTATGTATATGTATTTATGTGTATGTATGTATTGTATGTATACATGTTTATTGATGTAATTATTATTCATTGTATTTTATTAGAAACCCAGTACATTATTTTTATTGTATATATTTCCTAATATTTGCACTGCCCTATTTCTCAAAATTATGAACTATCATCTATTGAAGGTTGTCTGGAAGAAATAGCTTTTTAGCGATAAGATCGCTTAGTTTGTACACTTTTTGTTCTGTCTTTGTTTTCATTTGTTATGTGTTTTTATGTGCAATAAAGTTTATTAGTATTTGTAGTCTCTGTTAGGAGTTCACGGTTCATAGCCGGGTCCTTTGAAGCTTGCGTGGGGACATGGGTCCAACACGTAGAGGCTTTGTGAGACAAAATAATGAGTTGCGATGTGTACACCGAGCGGCCGCTCGCTCTGTGTGTACTCCCATAGAGTACACACCGAGCGAGCACCCGCTTGGTGCAAGGACTATTGCAAATATGGGAAGAAAAAATAAGGGTTATGGATAAGGTAATTGTTGGTCTAGTTTATGGGCTATTGATTGAGACAACGGGGCGCCTGCTAAATCAAAAGTCTCAATCTTGAAAATTAAGGCAGACAGTGACTGGCCACTTGCTAGATCGGTGGGGAGGTATATAAGCTGATGATTCTGTTGAGACAAAATGCATTGTTGAAGTAATTCGCATAATACAGTATTAAAATGCTACCACTGGGAAAAATGTAGCATAGTAAAAATATTCCTTCAAAATTTTTCAAAACGTGAATTCGATTTCGAGTCAAATTCACGTTTTGACGCGTCTATATGTGGTGATATTTGTTTATTAATTGACCGAATGAACCGCTCTTCAATATTCACCTTTTATAAAATCTACATGCTATGGATAAGTACAAAGGATATGGAGGCGGTATTTGTACTTAAACATTTAAAAATCTTAGATTTATCTTCATTTTCGATATTTCAATACTGATCTAAATTTATTTTTGTATATAATATTTGAAGTTTATTGATTTGTTGTTATAATATTTAACAGCCCATGTAGTGTGATGGTAAAGAAGTATGTTAAAAACCAGAGTTCCGAGTTTGATTCCCGTGCAATACAAACATTATTTTATTCTTATTAACAGGACTCTTTTTCTTAGGTGTTTTTATCGATTGTTTTGGGCGCATTATACAAACCCCTTGGATACATTTTAAATGGATGAATGGACGTGTTTGGATATTTAGTATTATTCGAATAATGATATCTGGCGCAGAATGAGAAGAGCTATGTAAAGTGGATTGTAAAAGGTTGAAGAGAGAAACAATATTTTTAAATAATACAGGTATGTTGTCACGTGGATAGCCACCAGAGGCAAAGATGAACGTTTAAATTTTGCTCTATACGTGATGGGAGTAATTTCTGTTATAATATGTAGTATTACTAAAAAAAACAAAATAACATTTTTGTCTGTCTTTCTTTTTGTTCCGGGTAATCTCTGATAGGGCTGAACCGATTTTAACGAAACTTTTGGTAGGCAGCTGATATAATAAAATAGGTTACTTTTTTGAAAAAAAAAAAACTTTTTTATAAAAAGTTATGTTGTTTCGCGCACCGGCGTGAGTTGCGCCTTAAAGTGACTTAACGAAGCGATTTTAATAAAATTTAGTATGAAGTTAGTTATGAGTACCTTATACCGCGGGTAATACCGTGGGGCACAGCTAGTCCAATATTAAAACCACTGAAAGCGAATCATGCCAAATATAACTTTTGTGGATAGCCCATTTTTGACTTATACAACACAACCATTAGCCGTTTTATGATATAAACAATCGCAAATAAACGGGGTGAATTACTCATCAAATTTAAACGTCTATGTTTTTGTTATATAAAAAATAACTTTTGCGATAATATCCACAATATTTATAGTTCCTGGTAAAATGCTATTGATCCAGCGATGGCCGACCACCAGTTTCAAATTGTCCATTTTGTTTTATTGATAGCATGGAAGTAGCGCGCGCGTATTTGTGTTTTGATTATACTACCAGTTTATTTTATAGTAATTTAAAATACAATCGTTGAGTAATACCAATCAGGATTCTGCCATTAGTTAACATTTTCTTACACATTATGTGCGCTTCACTAATCTTTTTATGGCTTTTTATTTCTTCATAAAAATTAAATTAACACGTATCAAATATTTTTTAACAATCTTAGTGATCCGAACGATTTTGACTTTTGCTCAGACCTTTAGATCGTGTTAGCTTTCATGCATTTTATTAACAAACTTAACTCATAAAAAAAAA